>MU129006.1:20296-188759 GCA_014904985.1 Hydnum rufescens UP504 | reverse complement strand
TGTCTGTAACTTGCTCTTGAACTAGTTTGTCAATGTCCAGACAGGCACCGCTCTGGATCTCAGTGGACTAAACCTTAAGGTGAGGGTGATCATGACAGTTTAATTATGTCTCTTCCCTCATCATGGCAACTGTGCAGTGCGTTTATTATCATCGTGTTATTCATGGGCTATGCCGTTTCTTCTGATGCCGCGATAGGGACGTAATTGGATATCCTGTCCATAAAGGTCTCAATCAGCAGGTTTGCGTTCCAACCCGACGTACCCTTGTTGGCCTTACTTAACCTACTTAACCTCTCAGTGGACCCTCGAAGATGCTGGTGATGACTTCTTCCGCATCAAGAATACCTTCGGAAGGTATCTCTGTATTGACGGTGATGCTGAGAAAGGCACACGCGTGATCGGTAGCGGCCACCAACAGACCTGGAAGATCACGCCAGATGATCACCACCCAAATGAACCAGGCTATATCAGGTACTCTTCTTCCACTTTTCTCTTTGGTTGCTGTTCTAACCGCCAGCCTCCTAGAATTCTCTACCCTGGAACAAATTTGTATCTTGACGTTGAAGGTGGAAGACCTGCTCCCGAGACTCCCATCGTGCTCTGGGAGGATTCCGAGGACCGGGGCTGGTTCTTCCCTTCAATCATGCCTTTCACGGCCGGATCAACCTATGTTGTAGGACCCACCACCTGCGCGCCTCATAGATGCAATCCGTAACTTCCTCTTGAATTAGTTCGTGAATGTCCGCGCAGGCACCGCTGCGGATCTCAGCATGCAGAACTATAAGGTCAGTGTGATAGTGACAGTTCACCTATGTATCTTTCCTCATGTTGTTAAATGTGCAGTGCGTTTATTATCATCAACTTATTTGTGGGCCATGCCGTTTCCAATGACACCACGGTAGGGACGTAATCGGATATCCAATCCATAAAGGCACCAATCAGCAGGTTCGTGTTCCAACCCGCCATACCCTTGTCAACCTTACTTAACCGGTCCTCAGTGGACTCTCGGATATGCTGGTGGCTTCTTCCACATCAAGAACGGCACTGGAAAGTATCTCTGTATCGACGGTTATGCCCGGAATGGCGCACGCGTGATCGTTAGCGATCACCAGCAGACTTGGAAGATCACGGCTGACGATCACGACCCAAGTCATATGAGGTATCCTCTTTCACTTTTTCTGTCCCTTTGCTTGCTGTTACCACCGGCCTCGTAGAATTATCTACCCTGGAACGAACTTGTATCTCGACCTTGCTGGCGGATCTGTTCCGTACACTCCCGTCCTACTCTGTGAAAAGACTGGCGGAAAGAACCAGGCCTGGTCCTTTCAATCTCCTTAGATTTGATTGTGAGTCCGATAATATCATTCGCGATGTTTAGTCTCATCGTCGCAAGGCTCTATACAGTGGTGTTCAATGTGGCATCTTGCTGTCTCCTACACCTATAACACATATGCTACGATTTGTTCCATTGAGCAAGATATAATTTCCAGTTGTTCTAATACTTGCCCATCTCGTCTATATCTGGGAATACCCTCGACAGACACGGGCTGCCGTGAAAATTGAAGGAAGATGGCCTGAGTTATTAAACTGAGAAGGCCGACGTTACTAAACACTGGCTTGTTTAGCTAGAGTAATAACCGAGCCCCAACAGTGGCCCTTTTGCAAGAGGGATAATTTAAATAGATATTTCTCCCGGCTTTTCCACTCTGATTGCTTTTTCGCAGTTCCTTCGTATTTGGGACATGGTACATCCATATACAAGATGAAGATATGTGGGGTTAAAAGTCGCAAATGACATCATGGGCTCATAATCGAAGGCTACAGTGATTGAAAGAACCAGGCCTGGTTCTTTCCGGGACTCGTCTCCCAGAAGCTGGACACGAGCTCCCGGAGTAGGATTTCCACAGTCCTCAAGGTCAAGTATTGAGCTGCGTTCCAGGTAAGAAATTCTATGAATCCGGCGGTTAGAAACATCAAGCAAGCTACGAGAAAACGCCCGTTCGGATGCTGACCATCGGGTGCGATCTTCCAGGTCTGCACCGATCTCGCGTGCGCCACTCTGGACGCGACCGTCGACAGAAAATACTTTCCACTGCCATTCTTGATGCGGAAGCCATCGGCAGCATCGTCGAGAGATCACTGAGGACACGTTAACTAAGGCAGACAAGGGCACGGCGCACCGGCGGATTGGTGTCTCTATGGGTCCGAATCCGATTACGACCCTGCTGCGGTATCATTGGGAACAGCTTGGCCCACGAATAACATGATGGTAATCAACACACTGCACATTTAACATGAGGAAGATATATAGTCGAACTGTCACGATCACCCGCCTTACTTACTGCTCACTCCGCTGGGATCCGCGGCAGTGCCAGCCTTGACATTGACAAACTAGTTCAGAAGGTTACGGACTCAGCGTACGAGGCGTGCAAGTGGCGGGTCCTAGAACATAGGCTCATCCGCCTTGGGAAGACATGATTAAAGAGGAGGGGTGCATGGGCACTGTCGTGGAGGGACAGTTCTCATGTCTTCGAGAAGTTGATTGGAACAGGCAAGATCGCCAAGATATTTCGAGGAAATAAGAGGTCAGATCAGATTCTGATTGAGCTCCACCTATTCGTACGCGAGGAACTAGACAAGACTAGCAGTAGAATGAGAACGAGTATTATCGAATCCACCGGGAATCTCCAGAAACGATCCCGCCCGACGCGTGCCAGTCACAAGCTTTAGCAGGTGAGTGGTCGCTACTCCTGTGCTCGCCAGTTCATTGCTCAATTGTACCGGACGTTCGAGTGGCGGTATCCTCGTCCCGCGACTGTTTTCAGCTTGTATATCGTTTCAATCGATCCCTGTCGTGTCATCTTGCTCTCTGCTCCGATCTGATTGGGGAAATTTCTGGGTTCATGTCACCTGTCTTGCTGCTGGGCGTTAGCTTTTGGAAACTTTGGATACGGTGATTCTAGATAGCGATGATTACCCTTGTCATGTTTTAAAGCATATAGAGGCACTTTTTATCCTTCTAATCCTTTTTTTTTTTTTTTTTTATCCATCTATGAGACGTGCAAGTGGCGGGTCCTACAACATAGGTTGGTCCAGCTGTGACAGACATGGTTGAAGGGAAGGCGAGGCAAGCAGAACCGTTATGTCTTCGAGAGGAGAGATCTTGAAGGAGAATGATTCAAGGAAAGAGTTCCGAGCATTTTAAAGTTGAACAGCTTTTGTTGGTGCCATTTGAGGGAGGAACCATACAAGGATAGAAATGTCAGCGGATTGGCAGCGGATTCCGATCGGTACTGCCTACTGTACATACGTCTTATGTAATGAATCCGGCACCCGCCGACCATATCTTTCAATAAGAAATAGAAAAGAAAACGGGTTTTGAGGATGTTCTCCTGGCAAGTTAGGTCTGTGAAAGTGCTGCCCTGTAGGGCACCAACCCGACCAGCTCTCTGACGATGACAAGGCAATACATGCGCTCTAACGGGAAGTCCATAAGGACATCCAGACTCTTATGTTACACAAGAGAAGGAATATAGGATCTAGTTCCAACGTAGATGGGCTGTGCGTCCATTGCTGTGTCCATCGATCGCGGCTGTGCTTTCGTGGCTGTGCAGTTTGGATACGCAGGCAAATGCTGGCAACACTGACGTCATCGCGGCAATGCCTTGAACAGAGCCGACTCGGGCCTGAGCCAATTCCTTTTTGAGCCAAGTCGAGCAAGTCTTTTGTTGAAAGGGCTTGATCCAGACTCAGTGTAACTATTTATGGTGTAAATATATTACAAGTCATTGGCTCGAGTCTGAGTCGAGCCAAGTCGTGGCAACACTGTGTGGATGCATGTATTTTCTTATAGATAGTTCTTCCAGGACACTTCCAAGACTCAAAATTGGTGCTCTTACTTGTCTTGCCAGTGTTCCAGCACACGACTCTACATGTTTTGTTGAAGAATCAGTGCAGAGCCACTTAGATTCGCACAACAAGAGGAAAGATAGAGCATTTGATCAGAACACTTGAGGGAACTTTGGTACATCCCGAGGAACTATCTAGAAGGATATGCTGACTAAGCAATGATCATTAGGGCTCGCCATCCCAATTCCAACATACTTCTTGATCTCTAACAAGCCAAGTCAATAGACTTTGCAATACTTGCAGACGATCAGAAAATGAGCTCTGGTTCCATTCTCAAAATTCACATTGCCTGAACAGTCTCGTTCTCATCAAAGAGGGTCCCTATCGTATCCGTGGCCGACCGAACACTGCACACGAACGGATTTTCAGATGGATTGTATGCCCGGCATGCATGGGTTAGCGAATTGTCGTAGGATGGGATTCGTTTTCTTCAACCGATCTCATTTTCCTTTCTTTGCAATGTCCTTATGCAGCACTGATTTCTCCCCGGCTCTAATAACGCGAAAGGGCCCATCAAAAAGAAGTAATGCAAAACACGCCTGTAGGGAAGATAGTAGCAGGTCTGAACTAGTTCTGGATTTGCCTCCGACCTTTGCTAGCCGTTGCTCCCTCTGCTTGCGCCGCGCTTCTTTCACCTCGTACCCGCAATGCCTAGAGTGGGTCAGCGTGTTTGGCCTTCTTTCCTCTCGTTTCCCTCACCCAGTCGATTGCGTGTATTTAGGAATGGCCCAGGCGCTGGGTTCAGATGTACCCTTTACCATGATCGCCGCCAGCGAAGTTTTCTCCCTTTCTCTGTCGAAGGCTGAAGCCTTGACCCAGGCTTTTCGGCGAAGCATTGGCGTGCGCATAAAGGAAGAAACAGAAATCATCGAGGGTGAAGTTGTGAGCTCCAAATAGACCAGAGTTTAACTAGGGTCCGCATTCCATTTATTTTAAACACGCTCGTCCTTGACAATATTTTCTCAAGGCCACAAAAACCGGTAAACTGACCATCAAAACGACGGACATGGAGGCTGTGTACGATCTCGGGCACAAAATGATCGATGCACTAAAGAAAAGAAGGTTATTGCGGGGGACGTGATCAGTTGTCGACAAGGCTTCCGGGAAAGTAACAAAATTAGGGGAGGTCATTCGCTCGATCTCGGGATTATGATGCCATGGGTGCCGATGTATTCTTCTTTATTTCCCTTTTTCATCGGCCGTCACTAACAGTGCATATTTTATAGACGAAATTGTTCAGACGGCGAAATCCAAAAACACAAAGAGGTGGTACATACGGTATCCCTCCACGAGATCGATGTTATCAATAGCCGAACCCAGGGTTTCCTCGCTTTGTTCGCTGGTGAAGTTGGGGAATGGAAAGAGGAAGGGAAGCGGAAATTATCCCTGGTGTGAGACAAGATCGACTCCGCCATATTGCTGATCCAAATGATATTGGCATTCGTGCAGGTCCTTTTCATTGACGAGGTACACATGCTCGACATTGAATGCTTCTCATTCTTGAACCGGGCGCTGGAGGTCGAACTGGCGCCGATCGTGATCACGGCATCCAATAGAGGCATGGCCCGTATCCGCGGTACTAATTTCCGAAGCCCACATGGTCTTCCGGTCGATCTACTAGATCGTGTTCTCATTATCAGTACGCGTCCATACGAGCCTGAAGACATTGAACAGATTATAAAAATCCGGTATGTTATTTTCCACCTTTGTGGAAAATTTCCTTGATCATGAGCGCACTGCGCACTCAACAGGTGCCAAGAGGAAGACGTGAACTTGACGGAGGGATCCTTAGCGGTCCTCACGTCCATGGCATCGCAAACAACTTTGCGATACGCCCTGAACCTGATCTCATGCGCGGACATCGTCGCCAAGAAACGGAAGGCGGATGCGGTGGACGTGGATGACCTCAGGCGGTGTTATACTTATTTCTTGGATGAGAAGAGGAGTGTCCAGTGGCTGAAAGAGCAACAAGGCACCATGATTTTTGACGAAGAGGCGCCACCTCAGGATGTGCAGATGCAAATATAGGTATTTCTGTCTGTCAAATCCTATTGTGTCACACTGTGTCTGGCCAGGCCCGTTTAGCTCGCGTAGACCCTCGAGACTGTTTCACACTGATTTTGGAAAAAATTTGAGCGAAGATCTGATGTTTTACATCACGGAGACGGAGAAATTTTGAGCTTCGAGGACGAAACTGCATGACCTGAGCCTTGGTCCTTGGTCCGCCACGAAGTCCCTGCTATCAGAAATCCGACGAGCAACACCTGGTACATGGCTCTCTTAAATAACGTCTGTCTTCTCAGTTTAATAATTCAGGCCAGCTTTTCTCAAGTTCCAAGGCCTGTCTCTGACGAGAGGACTTCAAAATGTTATCATGTATGGACGAGACGGGCAAGTATCGAACCAACTCGAAATTACATCTTCCTCTACGGAACGATGCGTAACACATTGGTGTATGAGACAGAATGATCAGAATAAAAGCCGCAAATGAAATCATTCAACTCACAACCAAGCCTAAAGGGATCTGAAGAACCAGGCCTGGTTCTTTCCGCCAGTCTTTTCCCAGAGGCGGATGGGAGTGCGCGGAGTAGATTTTCCGCCCTCAAGCTCGAGATACAAATTGGTTCCAGGGTGGAGAATCTACAAGGCGGTCGGTTTTGAACAGTGAGGAAAGAGACGGAAAAAGGAAAGAAAGGGGTACCTGTGGTAGCCCCTTCCTTGTGATCATCTTCCTGCGTGATCTTCCAGGTCCGCTCGTGACTGTTACAGATTATGTGGGTGCCGTTCTTCGCTTCACCGTCGAAAGAGAGATATTTTCCGGTGCCATTCTTGATGCGGAAGAAGCCATCACCAGCATCTTCGAGAGTCCACTGAGGACACATTAAGTAAGGTTGACAAGGGTATGGCGAGTTGGAACACGAACCTGCTCATTGGGGCCTTTGTTGATCGGAAACCCGACTACGTCACTGCCACGGGGTCATTGGAATCGCATGAACAACATGATGATAATAAACACACTGCACATTCAACACGATGAGGGAAGATACATAGTCGAAAAGATGCAACCCTGACCTTATTCTTATCCCCACTGAAATCTGCAGCAGTGCCTCCCTGGACATTGACGAACTAGTTTAAGAGGAAGTTATGAACTCCATCTATGAGACGTGCGAGTGGAGAGTCCTACAAGATAGGTTGATCCAGCTGTGAAAGACATGATTAAAGGGGAGGTGATGCAAGCAAAACTGTTCTAGAGAAGCTGTTCTTATATCTTTGAGAAGGCAATTATCGTAGTAAGAACCCCACCTGCATCAGAAAAATCTGCTCTGCTTCAAAGGTCGGAAGCGGAGATTGGGAAGACTTCCAACTCGCCGTCTTCCGAGCCTTCAAAGCAGAATAGCTTCTGCCGATGCAATTTGAGCAATAAACCACACAAGGCTACGAGTAGAAGTGCGGAAGACGGTTGATCATGGGGCTATTACCAGGCATTGTAAATCACTACAACTTCATCCGCAATGAACTTGGGACTTGTCTGGAAAACACTCGGGTGAAGAGAACCCCCGCGAGCTCAATTGGAAACTTGATCCGCCAGGCAGATTTTCGGAGAACATTTTGGTCAAAGATAGATGTCAATTCATGGATTTCCGGCCAAAAAAAGTCAGCAATCCTGGGCGCTCATGGCTTTCCGCCCGAGCGTTTGTTTGTTTGTGGGGATTTCGGCACATGCCGAAATGCGGTGCTTAGTAAGCAATGAGCTCACAGGTCGTGGGCGTAAACTTTACCATGGCTGTTGCTGTCCTACTGGTCGGCAGTTGTGCACACTGTCTAGGAGTTGGATGTTGAGGGTTTGACGATCTCGTTATATTATCCGAATCCTCCAGTGGCTCTGCCTTGACCTTCAACACCACTAATCTACAGAGCCTGTAATCTGAATCCTGGAAGATACACCTCGATATCGGTCTGAAAGGCGGAATCCATGAGCGCCTAGGATTGATACTTTTTCCGGAAATCTCTGATTTGACTCTGGCTTTGACCAAGTGTTCTCCAAAATCCATCTGGCGGACCAAGGCTCCAATGGAGTCCGCGGGGGTCATCTGCACCCTCCGCATCTCCCGGACCAGCCCCATGCTCATTGCGGATGAAGTTGTAGTGATTTACAATGCCTGGCAGTAGCCCCATGATCAACCGTCTCCCGCACTTCTACTCCCAGCCTTGTGTGGTTTATTGCTCAAATTGCAGCGGCAGAAGCTGCTCTGCTTTGGAGGCTCGGAAGGCGGCGAGTTGGAAGTCTTCGAAATCTCCCCTTCTGACCGTTTGAAGTGGAATAGATTTTTCCGTTGCAGGCGGGGTCTTTACTGTGATAATTGCCTTCTCGAAGATATAAGAACTGTTCCTCCACAATAGTTTTGCTTGCATCACCTCACCGTTAATCATGTCCGTCAAAGCTGGATCAACCTATATTGTAGGATCCATCACCACTTTCACGGCTCGTAGATGGAGTCCATAACTTCCTCTTGAACTAGATCGTCAATGTCCAGGGAGGCTCTGCTGCAGATTTCACTGGGGATAGGACTAGGTGAGTGATCGTATCTCTTGGACTATGTATTTTCCCTCATCGTGTTAAATGTGCAGTGTGTTTATTATCATCTTGTTATCCATGGGCCATGCTGATTCCAATGATGCCGCTGTAGGGACGTACGCGGATATCCGATCAAGAAAACCTCCAGTCAGCGGGTTCGTGTTCCAACCTGTCTTATCCTTGTTAGCCTCACTTAGCGTGTCCTCAGTGGACTCTCGAAGATGCTGGTGAAGGCTTCTTCCGTATCAGGAATGGCACCGGAAAGTATCTCTCTTTCAGCGGTGACCTGAAGAAAGGCACGCAGATGATCTGCAGCGCTCACCAGCAGACCTGGAAGATCACGGCCGACGATAAGCACCCAAACGATATAGGCTACCACAGGTGCCCTTCTTCGCTTTTCCCGTCTCTTTCCCGCTGTTCAATACCATCCGCCTCCTAGAGTCTCTACCCTGGAACCAATTTCTATCTCGACCTTGCGAATGGAAATCTGCTCCGGGCACTCCCATCCTTCTTTGGGAAAAGGATTCCGGAAAGAACCAGGCCTGGTTCTTCAACTCTCCTTAGGCTTGATTGTGAGTCGAATGATTTAATTTGCGGCATTTAGTCTCTAATTCTCATCGTCCCAAGGGTTTAGACATTGCGTTTGGTGTGGCATGTTGCGGCCTCACACACCAATGTGCACGAATCCTTCCATAGAGGAAGATGTAATTTCCAGCTGTTTTGATACTTGTCCAATTTCGACCATACTTGATAAGATTTTGAAATTCCCCCGTTGGAGATAGGCCTTGAAACTTGAAAGAAGATGGAGTTATTAAACTAAGAAGGCAGACATTATTGAATGCTAGGTTACATCTGTACCGTGGATGATGGCGGCAGAAGTCCACTTTACACACGGCGCGAGCCGGGCTACAGCAATAACCAAGCGCCCACGGTGGGCCTCTTACAAGGGGAAAATTTTAAATACATCTTCTCTCTTCGCGGCGGGTTTTCGGCAGTTCCTTCGTATTTGGGGCATGGAACATCCATATTAAAGATGGGCGAGGATATGTGGCACTGCAAGCGCTTGTTTTCACCGGATCTCTCCGGGGTTAAAAAGGATGTCATCGGCGTTACCATCTGGGGTGCAAACGCTGAAGTTTCGGCGCCCACATGGATCGGCCACTGTAGAGCCGTCCAAGGAACCGTTGCGGCACACTGGGCTGCTTCAAGACAAAATTCGAAGGTACAGGAAGTTCCTTAAATCGTACACACAATCCTTGATGTAATCCACAGGTCTGCTCGAGCGCTATGGATGCCGAGCCTTTCCCTGGCATTCCGTATTATCCTTTTATTGAGGTTCAGCGCGGCAATGTACGCAAATATCCAGGATTGTGATGAGGGTACGGATTTCATGTTGATCCTTCGAGGTCCCAATCTTCTAACCTGCCGTAGTCTTCAATTTCTGGGAGCCACTTCACTACCTTGACAAGGGCTTTGGTTTCCAGACTTGGGAAACATCACCACAATATGCCATCCGTAGTTGGGCGCATATTCTGTTGCATCTTCTCCCCTCGCGTCTTCCAGCGCTCATACGAGGCACAAGCAAAGTAAGGTATCTCTCGCTGGGATTCTTTGCATAATTATCTGAATGTTCTGGGGTGATAGCGGCAATCATTCTTTGCAGTTCGGATAGTGCTATCGTTCGCAAGTTCCTTTTGCGAGGCCAAGTTCTACCGCAGTGTAGTTGATTCTATGAACGACCACCTGGGACGGTACATGCTTTTCATGATGTTGTTCAGTCCAGGGATGTGGAATGCCTCTGGTGGTAAGGTTGTCTTCCCCCCAATTCGTTCTGCCCTTTGACCGAATACCATGATCTCATAGCATTCATACCATCGTCTTTCGCCATGTATACCACTCTCCTCGCATTTTCATTTTGTTTGAAGCCGCCCTCCCAAGATAACCATCTTCGTACACTATCAACGGTTGTACTCTTTGCGATGGGTGCGATTGTGGGCTGGCCCTTCTCACTGTTATTGTCGCTTCCGTTCGTTCTGGAGGAGCTCTTTGTCTATGGTGCTGATCGCGTCAGTTCTGGGACATATGGGGTTTGGCTCGCGGGACGAGTAAGACGGTTAATCACCAGTGGGCTTATTGCGTCATTACTATTCGTTAGGATCCCCTCTGCCACTGGTGTACTATCGATACTGACCGCGTCGCGAATAGATTCCTGTGATTGCCGTGGACTCATGGGCGTACGGAAGGATGGCCGTCACCCCTTGGAATATTATTCGGTATAACATTTTCGGAGGGCCCGAGCGTGGGCCTGAATTATACGGCACTGAGCCATGGTACTACTACCTGCTCAATCTTCTCTTGAACTTCAACATAATCCTTCCTTTGGCGCTCATTTCTCTTCCCGCCCTCGCCATCACCCATACAATCGATTATCGAAGGCTCGGGATTGTGAAGCATCGCGCTGATGAGAGTTCGCCATATACTATCTTGACTATGCGTCTGCTTCCACTCTACCTGTGGCTCGGGGTTCTCTCGGCACAGCCTCATAAAGAAGAGAGGTTCATGTATCCTGCATATCCTCTGGTCTGTTTTAATGCTGCAACAACTTTGTATCTTGTCCGCGGCTGGGCCGAAGTCGTTTATGTCCAAATGACATCCCTTTATGCGGTCCGTTTTTGATCCTCGCCCCGTAATGTATGTGTCATTAACACTGGCCCAGGCTGCCCAAACGACTATTTTCAGGTACATCACATTAGGTATTATTGTCATTTCGACGGTGTTATCCTGTGGGCGCATCTTGGCCCTCAACCATTATTACCATGCGCCCCTCGACGTTTCGTATCACTTCGAGAGTGTCGAGCTTCCCCGTCTGCTCAACGTCACGAACCTTCTGCCTCCTCCCCGCCCGCGCAGTCGCTCGGACAACCATGCGTATGATGGTGATGAGGCGGTGGACTTGGGTCCGATCAAGGTGTTCGGACTCCGTATGTGTTATGGAAAGGAATGGTATCGATTCCCTGGGCACTACTTGGTTCCGGACGGTGTCGAAGTCAAATTTATCAAGAGCGACTTTGACGGCTTGCTCCCGCGACACTTCGAGCTTAGCGCTGGGAGCGAAGGATTATGGAAGAGGGAGCAGACGCGAATTGCGCCCCCTGGGTTGAACGACGTGAATAGAGAAGAGAAAAGTGTATACGTAAGCCCTCGGTCCCGTGTCAGTGCGGCGCGGCGAGGCGTTGACGATGTGATAATTACTGCAGGTTGACGTCGCAACATGCGATTATCTCGTGGATCTCGACTTCCCTATGCACCCCGCGGAATCAATAAACGAACCACGATATGCGATCGATAGCGAGATCTGGGACCGCGTTTACTGCGTGGGGTTCCTGGATGCGAAACATTCTTCTCTCCTCACTCGTACTCTCTATCTGCGATCCAGTTGGTGGCAAGGGCAAAATTCGTTCGGGGATTACTGCCTGTTGCGAAACAAGGCCGGATGAAGCGGATCGAGAGCGCCAAGTGGGAAAGGGGCTCTGTTCCATAGGAACTGTTTATATGTAACGGGATCTATCATCCACAGATTCTGATGAGCGCTGGTTAGCCATATGGTCATATGCCTTGGTCATCAGTCCTGCGTGATCCGTTCATTTTGGGTGTTGTTCGCAGTCGCTGTTACGGCGTAGTACATGTGGAGGGGCCATCTCCTTTACAGCATGTGCATGTGGAGGCATAGCACTGCCTGCGGCTTGAGCTACATCAAATATACATAACGAGAAGTCGGGCATTGCATGGTTGATAGGCGGTCTCAATGCGAGTGCGACCAAGATGGATGAGTCACCAATTCAGATAATGACACATGCGAAATGAAGGGGCACGTATTAGATGTTCCGGTCATGAACAGTTTCTAACTCACGAAAATATTACCATTCCTACAGACATTCTATATCGATTCTCGAGCCGTGGTTTACAATATTTTGGCCGCATCTTTTCTCCAGCTTTGTGTGGCCTAATGTGTGGCCCGATGTGTGGGGCGCGGGCGGGCGGGCGGGGCATTGACCCTGAAAGGATACGGGAGACCCTGCTGCGTGCCCGACTTTCCTCATCAGCATGGCTGTCATCAACATGCCGATTTTCATCTGTTCAAATTGTGAATGCATATACCCAGTTATGAAATCACGTGATCAAGTATCCAGGGCGCTTACTGCCTTTTTTTTGGGCAGTTCTCACCATGATTTTAAGAAGGATAGGGACACGAATTAATGCAATCCGGTTGAGAAGCTCATGGGAACGACCCTGGAAAAAAAAAGTGGGAATCCCAGAGAAGACCGAAGCAAGGGTGATTTGATTGGCTTAGTACTGTGACCGATGATTGTCCCGAGAGGGGCCTTGGGTCTCTCCTCATAATCAGCGATCATCGAATCAGGAAGAGAGACCGAAATCCCAATGCATTAATAGCTCAAATTACGACCTGAACACTGTAACCACTAGATTAGATCGAGATTGCGCGCAGGCCTGAGGGGGTTAGCGCTAACAACAGTACTCGTTTTTCCCAAAACTTTGAAAAAGAACAAATACCCAATCCCAAGCCCTCGGAATCCCCAGTTCGAACAAACACAATTCAAAAGGCGATCGTGTCCTCTCGGTACCTGCTATTCGCGGAGATCCCCACCAGACCCAGACCGAAAAGGGCGAAAAAACCCGGGACCTCTTCACTAAATAGGAAAAATTTCAAAATGATAAACAGTGCCTGCTCCGGGGACCTGGCGCCTCGAGTGCAAGCACTTGCACTTTAAAAACCCACCCGCCGCAGGCAGAGTAGGGTGTACTTTCTCTCTGGCTTCCATGTCTCATCGAGGAAAGTCGGCACTCATTACTGGTACGACCGTTCCTCGTGTCCCATCACATCCTTTGCTGATCGGCCGTCGCAGGCGGGGCCTCTGGGCTAGGAAAACACCTCGCGACGACACTCCATGCCCAGGGGGCCATATTACTAATCGCAGATATTGACGACGATCGTGGTACCGCCTTCGTCGACTCGCTGAACAAAGAAAGACCTGGGTGCGCATCAACTTTTGAGTAGCTCACAGCATGAGTTTGCCCAATCTTTTCCCACAGGTCTGCCTTCTTCAAGAAAGCCGATGTGACCGTATGGGAGGAGCAGGTGGATCTGTTCAAAGTCGCAGTCAAGTCCCTCAAGCGGATTGACTATGTTGTCGCGAACGCTGGGATTCTCGAATCCCGTTTCCTCGCCCACACGTCGCCAAGTGCGGTGGAGTATGTCAAGCCTGACCTGACAACGTTAAATATCAACCTCATCGGCGTGATCTACACGAGCCATATCGCAGCGCAGACATTCCGGACCCAGGAGATTGTCCAAGGCTTCCGTGGGCAAATTGTAGTCACAGCCAGTGTCGCGTAAGTGATACGCGTATTCCTCCTCCCCAAGCACCTCTGGATATCCACATTTTTTTCTCCAGTTCCTTCACTGCTATCCCGAACATGCCACTCTATAGTACCTCAAAGCACGCCTTGGTCGGGTTCGTGCGCGCATTCGGCGCTCAGCTGGAGCCCGAGGGGATCACCGTCAATGCCGTTGCTCCCAACATTACTCGTCAGTGGCGACGACTATCTGTCTTCCCCCTCCCGCTTGTGGGGGTTCTCTAGTCTGACGCTGGTTTTCTTTCCTTTAGGGAGCAACCTCACTGTGCAAGAAATATTCGATGCTGTCGAGGCGAAAGGGCGGTTGACCCCTAATGAGGCTGTCACCGCTGCGTTCACATCGTTCCTTGGCAACCGCACATTGAACGGTATGGGCCATCTGTGTCGTTCGCGCTTCCACCGCGTGATATGAGCATTGATTGCTGAATGATCCCTCTCCTCTCTTCGTATTTTTACTTCACTAGGTCAGATAAAGGAGGTTTCTATGGACAAAACCTATCAGCGCCCCTTGCCGGAGCCCCTGAACAAGGCTGTGGTGGATAACATTGCTGAATTGGCCGAGGTGCATCGAGTTGCGTATTTGCCTCCTAAGGCTTAAGCCTTAGATCCTAGCACACTCTACTCCGTTTTCTTGTGTCCCTGCTTCCCCCCTCCCCCCTTAAATAGTGACGAAATGATTCCTTTCGGCCAGGTTCCAGTAATATAAGGCATTGCAGTAATTACTCCTCTGTCATTACGGGGTTCAAATCAGCAGAATGTAAATATAGAAAAGCGAGTCAGTGGATTAATACCGAGGTGCGTAAAGGCGCAGTCAAATCAGCGACAAGGGGCATCCGAATACACTCGGGCTTGTGTGACCCCCATGCATCCAGAGACTATCCAGGGAGACCTAAGCTGTCATGTGACTATCCTGTTAATTAGATGACGTAGTTCCATCCAAGCCTTTAATGGAGAGGGTGTGGATCAAGCTCATCCATGAGCCCACCCTCTGCACTCCTCAGTCCGGACTCGTATAACACATACTGACATATATCAAAAAGCGGAGGACATCGAGAACTCCCAGGATTTGAAAACCGGGGATTCACCAGTGCACCACCAATTTGCTCAGAACAGTAAAAGGAGTCCTCCGATAGATTGGCTGCCACTCATCACTTATCATTATTTGATTATTGTGGTCTACACATATCTCAAAGGATGAGCGTCTGCTGAGCTTACGGCAACGACTGCGTGCCGTGGTCCCCCATCTTCCTTTATCAATTCGAGCTTCAAACGCGCGGCCAGAGTGGGCAGATAGCCTCGTTCCGTATTCGTGTGTCCGCCTATTTTGGAGCAAAAAAAAAAACAGGGGACCAGATGAGGATAGGGTAGGAATTTAGCTAGCCCGAAATCGATACTCGATAGATACTCAGGCCAAACTTACACAATATGACGTGCCTTCCAGAGGCAACGGCGCTAGTACTTCGTGCTACGGATAGAAGAAGAAAAGGGCCTCAGCATGGGGGAGGCGCTGAAGAGAAATGTGAGGTTTTTCAGACACACATGCGCCATCTCGCCAGTGAAATAGACATCTGCGTCGACACCATTGAGCACGGAACCTCCCGACCCAGCACATAGGGCAACCGTAGCGACCGAAGCATCATCGTTGGACAGGGAGGGCAAGTCCGGCGATGCAACTTGAACTGATCAATGAATAATTAGGCGCTCTCTGCATTGCCCTCATGGGAGGGAGAAACTCACCGCGATCCAATTTCAAAAACTGCTTGATCCGTTGGGCCACAGAATCGATCCCTTCACGCTGGGAAAGCGATACCAAACGGCCAACACCGGCGCCACCCTCTTTTTCCTCGCCCAAAATACTTACCTCGCCAGAGGCGTCGCCAAGGACACCCCCAGCTAACCAGTCATTCACACCACCTTTTACGCAGTCGAGAGCGGTGTGCGGAGAGTAGACAGATATGCCAGCGGTAGCACAGTTCAAGAGCAAGGATTGGAGAGGATTGGCCAGAGTGAGAGCGGATAGAGGACGAAATATGGGGGGGTGATATGATACAATCATCCCGGTTTGTGTGGACAGAGCCTCTTGTAAAACTGCGCGGGTCAAACTGCACACACAGCATACATTCACACCATTAGCATATTCCTCATGAGAGACGAAGCTACATCTCGCCCACTCTATCGTCAGTAGAACTTGGATTGCATGAGGCCGTGGCCTAGGTGCCTCTGTGTGCGATTGGGGAAAACAAATAAATTATACAAATAACTCCCCAGTTAGAGTTGGCAGAGACCTATGAGCAACCCGACCTGGAGTTTACACTAGTACTCAACTAACAGTTCATGAGAAGGACAGGGGTGAAACACACATTGTCCCATTTTTCTGCCAAACTCAAGGGGGCAATCCTATTCATCACGCGAACAATGGTTTGGGTGAGAGACATGGTTATGGCTGGGCTGGAGCTGAGCGAGCCGGCATTTGCCGGCTGAAGCTGTCCCACACACGCCATCATGATTACGTAAACTCCTAAGCATCGATCTCTCTCAGCCTTACAGGGGACTGGACATGAATCAACAAAGAACATAGAAACAAACCGGGGCGATATACCCACGCGCACATCTCGGATTATTCTACATTTTCCTCCATAGGGCCATCCTCCTGAAGGAAACTCAATCCTACGCCAAGCACTACGACCATCAAAAGGATAGCAAAGACGAGCCTGCCGCCCATCAGATCCTTTTCGACCGATAGGGCGAAGAGCGCCGTCGAGCTAGCCGGCCCTATCGCGCGCATCATAGATGACGCAGTCTGTGCAAGTCCATTCACTGTGCCAAGGTCCGCACGAGATGGCGAGGCGTTTGTGACAAGAATATACATGCACCCTGTCGAATAAAATAATTACATCCGCTATCATAGATTTGGGAGAAGAAATGCGAGCATAGGCAAAAAAAAAAAGGACACGCACCGTAACCTATCTCTACCAAACCAAAGAGAAGAAGTTGGATAGCCAAGATGAACCAGACCTGCCAACTAATTCGATCTTCTACTCTCGCAAACGCATTCATCACGGGAAATGCTCCCAACAAAACCACGAACACTGCCATGGCCATACTAAAAACAGTATTAACGCGGAAGATTTGTTGTAGCCGAGCAGAGAACATGAGCACACTAAGTGCACCTAGTACACCCTGCACGGCGAGGATATATCCGATGCGAGTAGGGTCAAGGCTAAGCCCACCATGCTGGATAGGCGTGGAGAGGAAGAGCGGCTGAAGCACAGAATATGCAATGCTGATGAGGGCTAAAAGGCAATAATTGGCAACCGATATTATGACGCGCTTCGTAAGGATGGATCGTAGGCTCGCGCTTCTGTGTGCAGGGGCCGGATTGGGGAGAAGAGGGGTCGATTCAGGGTTCCTTTTGGATCGCCCTACTTTGCTCCATCCGCCCCAACGCCACGGGTGGACCACGGTCTACAAAATACAATGAAGTGGCACTACCGAACGTATCGCGATGCGAACCCACCTCTCGAAGGAACATGATCGAAAGTATGAACCCTGACAGTGGGAACAATGCTGCCACCAGACAGGGAAGGAGGTAGGGATATGTACGCCAAAATACTGAATCCTCGAATGTCTTTGGAAATCTCTGGCTCGGGTTCGAGAGATAACCACCGATCAGAGGCCTTCAATAATTCGACGGATGAGAGGAATGTGTGGAGATTTATTTGTAAGAACGAGGAAAATACCCAATTGTTTCCCCTATATTCCAACACAGAGGCATATATTGGAATGCCTCCACTATATTAGTAGAATCTGCAAGTTCTCCAATGGCGCTCTTTATTACTCCTATATTTCCATTCGTCAGACCAGCGAGTGATCTGCTGAGAATCAGCGTGCCAAACGTCTGCGATAGTCCAAAGCAGGTAATAGAGATCGTCACTCCCAGTAGCCCTACACAAATAACTGGTCGGCGACCAATTACATCAGATAATCGCCCCCATTGTAACACGCAGAGACATTCAGTGAGGAAGAATGTGGATTCCTGTGAGACACAAGAGTCAGAATGCAAATGACGGGAAACAGACAATGGGGAAACGCACTATGATCCCAACATAGTAGCCTACACGCCTGTCGTCTCCCCGGCTACATCGAGACCCTTGACAAGCTACGGGAGACTCGTTGGCAATGTGTACGGAACGGGTGACATTTGGGAGGGCAATGCTGACCTCATTAACAAAAGGATATATTACAGTGTTAGCTATAGGTTCACATAGTTGGAGGTACCAGAGGATCGCAATCTGACGGGTTGGAAGTGGTGTGGGGGGTTAACCGGTATGACATGGGGCGCGCCATTCGAGCCACAGAGTCGATTCTCCTCAAGATTCGTGCAAGGTTCGTCCGAGGAAGACATGCAGACAGCTGTTTTTCCCTATAATCCCTATGGAAAGAGCAAGAATGAAAATCTCTCGAGGCTGACCCGGGCAAAGCCATAAGCGCCAGTAGAAAAATCGGAATCATGTTAGACACGCTGCCAAGCATTCTAATAGGGGGTATGCACATCTGCAAGCACATCAACATAACAATTCCCATTCGCACAGGTATCAGCAACGACGTCGCCTGACATTGCTCACTGCAAAATGTTGCCCCAGGGACTCGGAGCTTTGCTTCCGAGGACGGAGTTAACGGCGTCGCCTGAATGCCTGGGAACGAGGCGGTGCTCGTGCTACTCGGAGCCCAAGGGACATCCATCTTCTCCCTCCCTCCCATTGCCTGAATGGACTGTCATCAATCTAAGATGAAATATCGCCCCATTGTACCCTCTGGGATCTGTGAGTTTATGTCCCACAGTGAAAATGCAGCAGACGATTTCTAGCCCGCTAAGTAACGTATTTAAATAAAGTTTTTTGCGGATTTGACAATTATGCACGGTCTCTACAGAACCTTATGAACAGCTTTCCATAATATAGACTGGGTTTGTGTTACAGCTCCGAAAATCTCAGTTTAGATACCATCGGGACTCAAAAAAATAATCTGTTTCTAATTTTTTGTAGAGAATGTGATCATTATAATCTTGTATTACAGTATTGAGGTGGGGTGAAATAATGCATTGTGCAAGCTAAAAACTTTTGGAAATGGCAGGAAAGGACGATTTCAATACAGTGGCTGTGTTCAGCCTACCGAAAAGGAAGCCTGTGATGCATCAGCTAGTCTACTCCGTCAGAACGTGTGTATCTTCTGCGATCTGGGCACAGATAAATCACATATGATCCAACAATACATGCTGGTATCTACATGGCCACCTCGCTCAGGCGGCTGTGGCATTAGAACCGCAAATTACGTCCTTGACAAGTATTTCAGTCATAAGTCACGTTCTCACATCTCACGTGCTCGCAGCAGACCAGCGTTGCCAACCCCCATCATGACGGACGTCTCCCGGCATAGCCATCCAGCCTCGCACGATATACCGAGATATGCATTCAAAAAAATGGGTATGATAGTGCTAATGCCATTGGATAACATCAAAACGGATTGTAAATGCAAAATATCCAAGCAGCAGTCTGATGGCGTGGAACGAGAGGGAAGGTCATGAACACAGGCCAATACACCCCCCAAAGGCGTTAAAAAATTATCCCCGGCCAATAAGATTTAAAAAAAAAACCAAGGGGGCCGGAACCATGTAACCCGTGGAAACAGGAACCTGAAAAGGTAGGTACAGTCCAAGGTATAAAATAAATAGAAAGATGAGATGCAATCACTTAAACAACGACGTAAGCACCCAGAACAACGGCACCGATCACGAAGGCCGAGGCGACATTGTTCCAGCCCACGGTAGTGATGGGGAGGGCACTACTCTGCCTGGTAGCGGAAGTGGTGGTGGAGCTGCTAGTGGGGTTCAGGGAGGAAATGACCAGTGTCGTAAT
This sequence comes from Hydnum rufescens UP504, assembly GCA_014904985.1. Taxonomy (NCBI): domain Eukaryota; kingdom Fungi; phylum Basidiomycota; class Agaricomycetes; order Cantharellales; family Hydnaceae; genus Hydnum; species Hydnum rufescens. The sequence continues at coordinate 168,923 of MU129006.1, read as the reverse complement.
GGGCTGAGTAGTAGTGGTGGTGGTGGTTGAAGATGAGGTCGTGGAAGTAGAGTTCCTAACACTGGAGGTCCTGATGGTCCTGGGAAGATACGGATGTTAAGCAAGATTAAATTCACGGGTAAGGAAGTAGCTCCGAGCACTGACGAAGATCGTGTCGTGGTGGAAACGCCCGCAGTCGACGGCAGACTGACCGAGGAAGACGTGGGGTTCGAGATGATAGGGAAGGGGGAGATAGATGCGTAGACCGTGTTAATATCGTTGGGGTTCACGAACTGGATCTATTGAAGATATATAAAAAAGGGAAGAAACAAAGGCGTTAGCAAATGCGAAACACATCAGACGAGAAAGCGTACGCACGAAATAGTCAGTGCCGGGAGGAAGCACGGGCAATTCGAAGTTGGCAGATCCTTGGTTAGGACTGATGTTGTTAAGCACAGCGATGGCTGGACGAAGATAATCAGTGAAGGATTCCTGTGGCAACTTGGAGAATAATGACTAACGTCCTTGAGCAAGTAGACCAGATTGGATTTGAGGGTTCCCCAACTCCACGGTGAATCTATGAGCCAACTCATGTTGAGCACGCATGCAACAGCCTTGACGCAGACTAATGAACACACGGAAGATCCTGAACAGTCCAGGTCCTGTAAAGAGATTTAGTACGCGGAAAAGAAGGACAAGCCGCGGGAAACCTACCAAGCTACGGTCACAGAAGAGTTTCCGACCCAGCCGGCGGAGGTGGGCTGGGTGATGGTGATCGCAGAGGCGAAAAGAGGGAGAGAAGCGGCAATAAGGGCAACGAAGGAGTGCATGGCGAACCGGACTATTCGTGATTATCGTCAAAGTTCTTGGCAGTACTTTTCGGGGACCGTGAAGATGGGAGACTTACGGGACAAGGAGTGGATGGCGGGGGATGGGCCTTTTTACGTGGTGACAGTTGAGGACTTTTTTCTAGACTCAACACCAGGTCCCTGAGTTCCAAATTTACACTCACCTGTCAGATCAGCCTGTCAGTTTTAGCATCACAACTCGTGCTTGCTGCACGCTCTTCCTTATGCCTCCTCTACTCGCTGCACCCTCCACCATACCCTCCAGTGATTGCGCTCTCCAATGTCCCAGATACTGTCATTAGAGTTCACATTGCATTCTTTTTCTTTTTTCTTTTTCTTTTTCCTTGGCGTTACTTGGCGATTCTGTCAAGATCATTTGAATTCCAGCCCACTACCAAGGTCTTGTATTTCCCCACTTGCTTGCTGCCCTACCTTGCTTTGCCTGGCTTCCACCCGTTTTCACTTCTCCAATTTACCAATTGCAAGAATAATTTAGACCCAGTCTCTTGGGCAACGTACTCTGTACCCATGGCGCTCTCAATATAGTCACCGGGGGAAAACCATGCTCCCAAATTAATACACTGATGCTTCGATGTTTTTCCTGGATTTTCCGTGTACAGTCCCGGCAGGATACCCTTGTCTTCAAGAACAATAATCATGGGATCATCGCAGGTCTGGATGATTCATTTACTAATGATTTCCTATAGATCAGTATTTAAGACTCGTCTTGTAGAGGCGCGGGCAAAACATTATCGCTAACCATCCCGGACCAGCACGCATAGCCACACTGGAGCACCAACTGGAACCGTCAAGAGAACTTAGCAGGAAGAGCACCGGGATGCAGCCAAGTGATGCCGCTGGAAAGCGCAGGGAGGGCTGGTGGAATCGAGGATGGGCAACGGATCATGGACAGTAGGACCTTTGACCTTTCCTTTCCAACTCACCCCAGACGGTATATCGCACACTATATGTATGTGTACCAGTGCCTTAATAATCAGCGACTGAGCAACAACCATCCGTTGAGCCTCACCCAACGTAACATCGAAACTCTCAGAATAAATCGGGACTGACTTTCACAAATAGAGAAGTGACAGGTAATCCATCATTCATCTTCCCCATCTACCGTACCTGAGTCAATCGATACACTCGAAGGAGGTGGGAATCCAAGGGCATCAGACTTTTGTAGGACGAGGGTAGACCGTGAATGTAGGATGTAGCCCTTAATATAACCCTGCGAAATATTGGCTGCTCAGGCGCGAACAGGACGATATCTTGGATAAAGGGGTGGGGAGAAAGCTTACCTGATCAAGTAAACTGCAGCACATACTTTCCACATCATTCATCGTATACGTTGAATCTTTAGATGAGACATGAAGAGCCGTGAGGATATCTGTGAACATGACGGTCGGGGGGGCTTTCACACTCGTCGAGAACATCGTAGGCATTCGCTCGCGCGCCAAAAGGACTCTGCACGTGAGGACCAGCGGTGACCTTCCTAATGGGTCAAACCGACGTAGAACTTGGACTCACACTCTTCGGACAAGACTCCTCCAGACCACGACTTCACCTTTTTCCTTCAACATCATCCAAACCCCTCGGCGCGCAAACCATGATCTCCAGGTACCAGACAACGCGGAACGATATGCCGCTATATCCCCAAGTCTAGTGGCATGAATGAGAGGCGAGAATTGGGTAGATAGGGAGAAATATCCGAGCAATGATGGATGTGGCAAGCGCCCAAGCGGAATAGACGTGCTGAGCAAATAGATGAATATAATTCTGCCCGATACAAATGTAGGTCAGAGGTTCCTCACGACATAGTGGGACGAGAAAGTAAAACTCGCGTACCGCTTTGTTTTATAATTCGCATTAGTACACATGTCGAAGGCCAGGGCCAGCTCGTCATGAGCCTGAAATATCTTCCGTAAGAATCGCATAATTGATGACATTTCCAGAGAAACAAACCTGGCGTATTCTCAGTTGTGTCAGATATATTCGCCCACGCCAGAAGTGAAACATGGTCTGATCGGCACGAGGAAATTCAAGCAGGCGGGGCAGCTGTTTCTCCAGGTTCTTTAGAATGGTATCACAAAGACGGATATTATCCAACTGCAAAAGACGAAAGTAAGCGCCTGAGGGCTCAGCACGAATAACTTGACCCACGTCATAGTACAACTTGAAAAGAAGATTAGCTAGGAAGAAAGTGGCGTCACGTTTGTCCGGAATATCTGTGCCTCTGCACAATTGAGTTAGTTATCGAGGCGAGACGAGCTACTTCATCAGACGCACCTGTCGGCAGCAGCAAGACCAAATGGTGGGATGATTACACGTGTAACTGTCTCGATATACTTCCCACGTTTCGATCTGGACGCGTTGTCAGCCTATCCTTAAGTCCATAGTATGAGCAGCGACCAATAACACAGGCCGAGATGGTCACCCACTCGGGCTGCCAAGGCCACCAGCCGGGTAGTGAGTTTGTGCAGAACGGGAACGAACCAGCCGGATTTTCGCTGCTGAAATATTTTTGCAGCATGACTGTTATCGAGAAATATACATAAATCAAGTCACTCTCAATGGGAGAAAAACCATGTACCCGTAGGCAGAGAGTAAATTGTTAAAGTCATCGACTTCGTCTTGGTCATCTCCTATATGCTGAGGCGTTTCGTTCTCGTTCCAAACGCTACTGTTCACACTTCTGATATAAACAAAAATATCACAGAGAAGGTCGGCCGCAATTTTATCGTCGCGATGCGGAAAGTAAGTCAACACCATTGGTTTAATGTCGATGTCGTTCTAAGGAGAGAAATCGATAAGGAATGCGAGCTAAAGCAGCAATGAGAGATACGAACGTCCAGGAGATCATTCTGTAGATCGTAGAAGCCAGCTTCATCCGGGCCAAGAATAGCGGCCTCAGAAAACGATGCACCATCAGCGTTCTGGTACGCGACCGCTGCGTGGTTCAGAACAATCGTGACAGGGTGAGGCCATGAATTTGTCACTGTCAGGAACGGCCTAGGTTGCGCCGTTGCGGCACTCGCCGTTGATCTCATACACTACCGCCTATTATTATTCCCCTCGCTCGGCTCCCCACTTGGCTCAGCGTCGTCCTGAGCGACTGCGCCGAAAAGGCCTTTGAATAAGCTCACACCTGTGTATCCGCTCTCCCTAGTGTTTCCCCCTATCCCTCCAATTGCACTTCACTCCCTTTGTCTCCTCGAGTTTGTCTCATCCACATGCAGCGGAGAGCAAACATACGCCCTCCTTCACAGCAATCTTCTTCAAGAATGGACACTCGATCCAGCCCTCTTCGGACATCCAAGTCGCTCAGGCCATCCCTAACCCCCCGCATCACAATTTTCCTCCTCATTGTCTTCGTCATATTCCTCTTCACACGTCTCACCCTCTTTCCCGACTCGCCTTCAACATTCCCCTATGGATCACGAAATGGTTTCATATCCCGCAATCTTGTTGCGCGCAATTACTTGAATGTTTCCGCACATGACCCGGCACCATTTTCATTCTGCCCAATATACGGACCAGGGGACGAACTTGCGAAGCTGTACACTGCATCTTCTCTACACAAGAGCAATTTGCACCGGGGTTCGAGTGCGCGTGTGCAGCAGGTAATCAATAAAGCACTTCGAGGCCAGCCTGTTACTATCTCCGTCCTCGGCGGATCCGTCACTGCATGCCATGGCGCCGGGGATGAGCCTTTATCACCTTCTTGCTATCCAGCCCAATTCTTCGACTGGTGGAACACTGTCTTCCCCCATCCCGCATCAGAATTGACCAATGGCGCACGGAGACGGACTGACTCGTCATATTTCTCATATTGCAATTCGCATCACCTTCCCGATAAGACGGATCTTGTTATTCTGGAGTTCGACACCGATGATCAGCAGTGAGTCATCTTCCCTCCCGATAGAGTCACCTAGGAAATTTTCGCCCCTGACGCGTGTTTTTGGTAGAGACGAGGCTTGGATGGGTCATTTTGAGCTTCTTGTGCGGTCCATTTTAATCAGACCAGAACAGCCCGCTGTTATAATACTGGGCCACTTCTCACCTCAACTTCAAGGCATTCATGGATATGCAGGGCCCGAGCAGCTGCATACGTCAGTAGCCCAGTTCTATGACGTCCCCCACATAAGTGCCAAAGGTCTGCTGTACAATGGCTATCTGCATAATCCGAGCTTGCTCAGGGAAAAGTATTACACCGATCCTGTTCTTGCCAATCCCGGTGGACATCGCATTCTTGCAGACGTTCTCATTCATTATTTCCAAGAGCAGATATGCACTGGCTGGTCCGCCATCAGAGGGTATACCTTCGACGTTCCAGTCCCTGGCTATCCTTCGGACTCCAATGCCGTTGTCGCCGATTCGGAGGGACTTTTCCGAGGAATGGACGCTCGTAAAGGGGAGACGAACGAGGTAGATGACACGAAGGTGATGAAGAAAAAGAAAAAGCCATCAGCAGCCGACTCCAGACCTGCAGTCTCCTTGCACGTCCCACCTTACCTTCTCTCCACGCGTCCATTCATCGATGGCGGGTCAGACCCGTATATATTCCAAGAAGTCCACCCGTTCTGCGTATCCGCAAATGATCTCATAAACCCCCTTCCCTCCTCGCTATTCTTCGGATCCGGCTGGCATATCCAGAAGCCTCAAAATTCGATCGCGGACAGCATGACGCCTTCCGACGCATATTACTGGTATGCGACGTATCCAACAAGCAAACTTCGCGTCCCCGTCACGATATCGGGGGGAAACGTTGTGATCTGGTATCTTTCGCAGGACCCGGATGCGTTAGTGAGCGAGATTAGTTGCTGGGTCGATAATAATTACAAAGGTGCAGTAACCATTGGTGGCGTAAGATCAGGACCTCCCACACCTATGTATGTCTGCTCGCGCAATGCCCTCTTGATAGCCCAGGTTTTTCTCTGATTACTGATTACTTTCTGGAATAGGATCCAAGTTATTGATTCCAACGTTGCCTCTGGATCGCATTATATCGAGTGTCAACTGTTGGGTGAAGAAGGGGTGCAAGTACCATCGTTCAAAATCTTAGGGATATTCACGTCATAGTCTTCAACAACGGGGACCTATCACCTTGCTAACCTAGAGGTGGTCCCTGGGCGGCATCTGAGTTCAGGTAGAGATCATGCAGGATGTGCGTGCTCCCCTGGTAGAACTCGTCTCGTTTCTCTTTCGTTGTTCTTTGTCATGTCTTTGTCGGGGTTAATTAATAAATTAGAGGGCAAATTTGGACTGTCTTACAAGAGAAGGTCTTGTCCTCACTGTCTGACGCTCGACTCCGGGTTGACTCTTTTCTGGTCACCGTAAGGCATCTCGAAGTGATACATACATCATCTGGTGTGCGTCCTTCCTGTTAAGAAATGGTGATAGGACAAGAAGACATGGGGAAGGGCGCTGAGTGCCGGTGGGTTCAAGTTAGGCTCCAATGAGTGCGGATAATGGATTCCAGAAGGAAAATTTGTGGTTAGTGGACCCGCTGGAGCGTTAATTTCAGGTACGAAAATTTTGATGAGAGCGAGATTTGAACTCGCGCCCCATTACTGAGACTGCAAGACTGACCCCCAGAAGGGGCAAGCTTTTTCGCTTGAGTGCAGCGCCTTAGACCGCTCGGCCATCTCACCGGATCCTTGGTGGGCTGCCTTGAATCACTTCTTCATCGGACGTGAAGCCGGAGGGAATCCAATTCTTAGTGGTGCAATATTGTGTTCAATTTGTGATGTGAATTTTGGTATGCACTTCAGAACTCTACTTTGAATTTGTGGCCCACAAGGTTTTCAAGTCCTAATAAACCTTGTTTAAGCGGCTATTTGTTTTCCCGTCTCTGTCTTGTACTGTACTTTGCTATCGACAGGCTTCAGTGCGATGTCTGCATGGCGAGCGACTCGAGGAAGCTCCGACATTCCCCCGCCAATGAACATACATGGTTGCGATGGGGTGCCTGGAGACCGCAAGGCTCTGGGAAGCTTGCTGACAGGACGACTAGCGACTGGCGTGAGATCGAAAATTATCCAGTCCCTTATCAGTAAATCCACCGTTTTATTGAACAATGGGGCTGGAAAGGTTCAATCAAATGTACTCGTATCGTAGGTGACGGAAAGTATCACCAGTACGGGTTCTCCAATGCTGGGCCATCGTTACGCACACCACACGTAGATTCAGCGTATCTTTAGCTCCATGTTCAAGACCCGTGGAAGATCGAAACGACAATAAAGCGGCGTGAAATGAAGGGGAGACCAGAAGGGGTCTCGAGCAGTGGGGGGCCTATTGGTGAAGACGGGGATGTTTCCTCATCAATAGAATGATCGGTACGTCTGTCCTTCGTAATGCGTTGATTTTGAGGGGTATCTCAGAGGCTTGTGAATTTTCATGGGATGCTCTCACGAGAATTAGGCCCCGTTGTGGAACCCGGGACTAGGAATTCTGGGACCAAATTTAGCCTATTTCCACTGGTCCACCCCCGAATTTCGGGTTTTCGCGTTCTGGGTGTCAGCCTGGCCATGCAACGTGAAGGGGACAGTCTGGCGCCCGGATTCATTGTCTCGGAGCCCAATACCAAGATTGTCAGGAAACCCCACCCACCTTGCGGCTGTCGACCGCCGTCCAACCTGCTAGAGACACCTGCCGAGGCAGGGTCGCCGGAAGCCCCAGGTGCGAGGCGAATGTGTTCGAATGTGCCAACCTGTCAATCGAAATAGATTATTACATGAAGCCACGGTGGGTGGCCAAAACGAGCTCGAGTTGAGCAGGCTAAACATTTGCATCCGGCAAACATCCCCAAATATGGATAAATTGTTCGTTTCCCAGAGGTCCATTATTAATGGCAAAAAGGGTGCTGACAACGAACAAGATCCTAACAGAACCGATTCAGACTGCGAAGCCGAGGATATGGACGTACACGACTGAACAAGAGGTCAAGATTACAGAATTGAGAGAGGTGTGCTCTTACACACTGTTGTTTCGTGCTCTGATGGTTGGCGAAAAAGTACGCGAATACACTTGTCCTTCCCGAGTCCGATCCGTATTATCCGAATGAGAAGAAATGGCTAGCAGCTCCAGGATGCATCCAAAGATATCTTCGTGCTAGCAAATGGAACGTGGAGGAAGCCAAGCGACGTATCCACAACACCCTCTTATGGGCAAGTAAATCCTGAACCCTGGACAAGTGCTTCCGCCGGTTTCTAATGCTTCGCTATGTCAGCGACGCGACTACAAACCTGATCTCATCCCTCCTGATGAGGTGCAGGTTGAAGCCGAAACCGGGAAAATCGTACTATCTGGCTTTGACCTCGAGGGAAGGCCAGTCCTGTATTTCCGCCCGGGAAGAGAGAACACGAAGGAGAGTCCCCGACAAATTCGCCATCTGGTATTCCACATGTGGGTCCGTCCTCGCACTAGCACAGTTCCTTGATTAACATGCCCCTACACACAGAGAGCGAGCAATAGACCTCATGCCTCCAGATCAGGACTCAATGGCCTGTCTAGTAGATTACAACAGCACCACTTTGAGCACCACACCATCTATTTCCAACGCCCGGAAATTTTTGACCATCGTTCAACAACATTATGTTGAACGATTAGGGCGAGCGATAGTCGTAAACCTCCCCTGGATCCTAAATTTCTTCATGAAAGCTATTCAACCCTTCATGGATCCAGTAACACGCGACAAGGTGAACGATTATCTCGCTCTCCCTGCATTCTGAATCTAACTCGGGGTTCCCGTCGCGTGAAGATTGTGAGTAAATAGGTCGGGATGAGTGACGTATCTGACTGGTCGCCACAGCGATTCAATCCTAATCTCCTAGAGCTCTTCCCAGCCGAGCAACTAGATGCACAGTTGGGGGGGGAATATCATTACGAATTCGAACACGAGGCGTATTGGAAACAACTTTGTGCCCGTACCGGCGTCCGGGGTGATGGGGCTAGATTCGACCCTGTGCCGGAGAAAACCGAGCCACAAGCGATGCCACAGCTTCCTATTAATCCTGCGGTGATGGGCCCAGACCGTAAGGAGGAAGGGGTTTCAACTGGAGATGACAACGTTACAGCTTCCCCCGCTGAATAGGCCGTGGCTGCACACGGTGATTGCGTAAGTTATTATCCCTTAATTATAGATACGTCACTAAATCCAAGAATATTAATAGCACAGACGAATATACCCAGGATAATATCGGGATGGGAGGAGTGGTCGTTTGGTAATCGAGAGTGTTCGTCAGCATGGGCCTATATACGAGGAACAGGGAGGGAATGGGACGGGCAAAGGGGACGTCAATCGAACGTAATAAACATAAAACTTCCATTGATTATGTAGTGATCCCAGGAGGATCCCATGAGGCGTGTTACGAGCAGAATGCCGCCCGGAACCTATCAAGGTGGATGAACGTGCCGAGGGCCTCCCAAGGGCCAAAGTCATGAGAGGAAAACCTTGACAATGACATGAAATTCGGCAATACCCGGAAGTCAAGCTTGTACCACAACTTCATTTCACGTTCCTTCTGATATTGTTTGGGTCCCAGTGAGCGCCCATCGACCCGTCAGCAGGTGACAAGCGTGCATTCCCTCTTTCCTTAGTTCTTGCCGCGTAGAGCGCGAGACACACGTCTCTACGGCATGCCTTTATTCGGTCTTTTCCCAAAGAAAAGCAAGCAGTCGGCGACGGCAAACCAGGTTTCTTCCGTATCTTCATCCTATTCCCCTTCCGATGACCACTCGTCCACCAGTCGAAGCTATAAAAATTACGTGTTACCCGATATCGCCTCTCCAACCTTATCACTCGACTCTGATGTGCATGCCCGTCGCGGACAGCACAGTGACAGACCCCAGGGCCGACGAAATGACCCTCCCGTCGGGCAGCACTCATCTGCAAGATCAAATGGCACGCGGTCTCCCAAGGTGCCACACGACTCGTCCAAGCTACAACCTCCCCCTTCCCGTTCCGCCGTATTTGGCGGTTACGCCTACGGTGGCAATGGCCAAACCAGTCGATCGACACTGTCTTTACCCGAGGATGCTCTGGCTTTGAGGCTTGGACCGCCAGCTCCACCGCAACCCACAACTCTCTCACGGCCGCGAAGCTCCAGTACTCAAGAAGGTTGGGGTGGCAGCGAGCCTTCCTTCAAGTCATCTTCAAGCAAATCCAAGATTTTTGGATGGATGTCTTTCAAACCCAAGTCTTCAACTGCTTCCCTGCTTCCAACTTCCCCTTCAATACCTCCTTTACCTCATCGTAAAGCTCCCCTAACCCCCCCTACTACCTCACCAGAAAAGCGCTCTTCCAGCAAGGATGACGACTCATTCAAGGTGACATCCTTTCGCCATGTCCGTCCAGTATCCCCAGGGCTTAGCATTCCTTACGCGAATACCGCTCGGCCAAAGAATTCGGCCAAACCGTCCCCGTCCACCCTTTCCTCCCCTAATTTATCTCCTTCCTCAACCTCCTCTCGTAGTGCACTGAATTCTTTCCCTGCTTCTCGCTCTCGACACGACAGCGTCGACTCCGACTCTTCACAAAAAGTCACTGTCGCCGCATTCCGGCAGGCTCAGGCGCGGCGGAGCTCCGTTAACCTTGTAGGGTCTCCTATCCATGATCCATCTTCACCAAGTCGCACCGAGCCCATTGACACAAAGCCCCCGTCTCGGATAAATACCCCTCCACAAACTCGCCCTTCTTCGTCCTTGGTTCCCGACGAGTTTAAATCCCTTTTCACCTCTGACTGGTCTATTGGGACTCCCACGTCGTCCGCTCGGACGATCAAGCCAGGTTCTGCACGATCTTCCTTTGCCACAGATGTTGAAGATCAGTCACCTACCGGGACCATGACGTTGGCTAGGCAAGACACTATCACCCAACGCACCGCATCCAACGGCGTAGGGGACATTCTCGCCCTCCGCCGAAAGATTCATCTGTCCCTGCCACGGCACCACCCTTGCGACCGCCTAGACTCGCTCGTCCGCCACCTCCGGTGGCTAAGCCTTCAGTGCCCGTTTCTACTCGGAACTCCGGAAAATCTGAGGATTTAGATTTCCCTTCACGCCCTGGAAGCCAGACCTCTGGTACTTTGAGTGCGTATAAGCGTTCTCAAGCTTCGGTCTCCACGCCAGCCCTCCCTAGCGCTATGAAAGGCGGGAGATCTTCTCGACTTTCTGCGGCTAGTGATACAAGTGACGAAGACGAAGAGGAGGATAGTGATTCTGATGAGGAAGACTTGCCACTCGTGAAGCTTGTCGGTCCTAAGAGACCAGGCACATCTATGTCTGTTATAAGCACTGCTACGAGTCGCACCAATTTGGCTTCTGCTCCCGTCCCAAGCCCTGGAACTAATAGCCCCTCGTTACGGCCGAAGGACCCAAATGGCCTACTGCCACCTGCCACCGTGAAGCCATCTCAAAGATCGAGAGCCCCACTCGGTGACCCTTCCCCGCCACTTAGGCGTGATGATGAGCTCCGTTCAACACCCCCTACCGCTAATCAGCGATCGTCTGTGCCAGCGAAACCATCCGCTCAACGATCGAGCTCTACCCCAGTGCCCAGCCTTCCCCCTCCTGCTGGACTATCTGCTCCTACCGGTCTCAATCGACCCAGTCATCATGATATCGCTCTGCGTTCGACTTCTCCTAATGCACGACAGTCGGCGAACCAACGATCGAGCTCGGTCCCAGTTACCATTTCATCTGACACCACACCAGCCACAGACCTTAAGCGCCCTACTCGCGACGCGGTGTCTGGTCGTTCCAGCGCATATGCAGGTCGGTCAAGTCGGATAAATCACTCGCCCCCCTCATCAACAGGCGATTCGAGCAACGGGAAGCTTCCCCTTACTCCAAGAGACGGGAGCGAACCCAGTCTTGGCGGGGGATGGTATAGCCACAAAAGTTCACGTTCTGTTGTTGGTTCTTCCAGTAACGTTAGTAGGCTTGGGCATACTAAGAGACCCAGCGTATCGTTCGAAATTCCTTCACGAGATTCAAAAGGGATATCTCCCAGCCCGGAGAAGGATGCCGAGGCTCAGCGAAGGGAGAGGCGAAGAAGTGAAGCGAAGGCGGCTATTGAGGTATTTCGACTCTGTTCCCTGCACTTCTTCCCTCGTGCTTATATGTGAGCTTCATAGCTTGGCGTTGTAGTCAATGGCCCTCCACCTGTCATCGATGATCAGGACGATACTATCGGCAGTTTACTACCTTGCAGCAGCGCCAGGCTGGTTGGGAAGCGTGGCAGGCCCAGACCCGCACGTCCATGTTCTCAAATTCCAACTTCGGAATGCAACAGCTTCCTCCCACTCCAGATGCGAGTTTCCTTGCGGCTCACCAACAAGCAATGCTAATTGCGAAACAGACATATCAAATGACCATTGCCCAGCAGGCCCTACAGGCAGCGAATGATGAATGGGAGCGCTCGAGTAACGCCACCGCCTTCGGTATGCAAGGCAGTGTCTATGGAAACTCTGCGATGATGGGTCCTATGAATATGGGTATGGGTGTGGGGATGGGAATGGGTGGTCTGCCGATGTTCCCGCCTGCTCCAGCGTCCATGTACGCGGGCGGCGGGTCTACCATAGTTGGTAGTCGTCCTCCATCTAATTGGGGGACCGGCTCCGTATACGGCGCCTCGTTTGGTCCAGCACCTAATAGACGGAGTGCTGTAGCTTTCCCTCAACATGGCACCGCTTCTGATTTCGCTGGACCAGTTGCGAAAGGTCGACCTCGGACGAGAACTGCGCCTTCGAATTCTGTTGCGCCTAATGCCCTTGGTCGTAGTGGCCTTCACAAGTCTTCTGCCGCTCCTTCTAGCTGGAGAATGCCTTGAAGAATATCTGTTTCAATGAACATCACTACGTGTTTTGCGGACATTTTCTACCTCTATCATCCTATCAGTTTCTCTCTTCACATACTTCTTTCTCGGACTTTCATTTCATGCATTCATCATATCCCATATCCATTGATGTCTCAAAAGACATCCATCACGTCCCACATTAATACCGCTCTCTTGCATGCTTAGTTAGAGCCGTATTTATCTTCTTGCAGCAACTTGTACTTTTCACAGTTTACCAGCGTTCTTTAATCTAGTTGTCCATACAAATTCAAGGCCCCATACGATATGTTTTATTCGCCGCTCAGGCCGTCATGACTGACCAAGTCAAGCATCACCTGTACAACTGGATTATGCTCCCCCAAGTCCGCCATCTGTGCTTGCTGGATCGAGTTCTGTAATTGAGCATCTAGTAGCAGTCGCAGCTGATTGACGAGAACTCCAATCCTGGACCACGCCCTCATTTTAATCCAACCGTTTTGTCCGACGGTGATGCCACCTTTGATATGATCGACCGCGACCCGTCCACCGAAAAGAAGCAACGAGTAGAGGGGGACCTGTACCGACAGTGCATATCAGTCATGGGTGATCATCATCACACTCTATGGGGTCTAGTTGTTGCACCTCTGTTGCATCACGAAGGAAAGTCTTCGACGTTGCATTCATAGAAAAATAGGCAATGAAAGGGGACTTGTAGGACGGGATGCCGAACAAAACGGAGCTCGGGTGTAAAAAGACCCTCCCTTCATCTTTGTCGAAAATTTTGAGCTCCTTGGCCACATGCTCGCGTTGAACGGTCCCGGCTGCCACACGGTCAAACGTCGCTTTCGGCAGAGCGATAGCGAGCGACACGGGGCCATAAACCCCCTAGGATGATGGCTTTGATAAGGTTCGTATTCTCACCGTTGACGTTCAGAGAGGGCGAGTCGGCCGTCGCGGAGAGAGGAACAAACCCTATATCTGAAAGCGCCGCCAAAAAATCTCCTTTTAAAAATGTAATGTCACGGACTGTGGTGGCCGAGATGAAGTTCTGAAGGCGTGTGCATCTGGCCTCAGAATTTGTGGCCCTGAGCCGTAATAAGACGTGATCCTCACCTCCTCCATAAACGACATTTGGGTATGTTGCGTCACCCCATCCATTCGCCGCATCCGCCGACATTGATTGTAAGCATTCATGTCCGTAAGCAAATCGCTATTCGCCATGGCAAATCGCTCTCTTGCCCTGATGGGAGCGAACAGATCAGCGCCGCCCAAATTAGTCCAAGGGGACGAAGATAAACAACTTTTTGGCTTCCTCTCGCTTATCGACAGGACTAACGAATAGCGGCTTCGAGGAAACACAGGCAGCTATGGTCAACGTTGCATCAAGGCATCTGAAAATTGCCCCGAGTATCATCATCTAGAATCCATCTACCGTCAATGTTACCCATGATTCATACAAGTGGAACCCCAACCTTTGCTAGACGTAGATCTACGGGTAATAGCGACTATTGAATAGATGATGAGCAATTTTCTATCGATAGAAAGGCATAATCTGCTGACCATCTGGCGACCCAAAGCAGTCAATCGGCCCTCACAATCCAAGGCCCCGAGTTCCTCAAGAACGCTCCACGCCTTTTCCATTGAATGAACCTTGGGAGGGTCGATGGCCTTGCTGAGAAACAACTGCTAGGAGGATGAGCCTTCCGCAACAGATTATGGAAGGTGATGGAGAAGACTTGCAGTGACATCTTCATCCTCTCGCATTACTTTTATCTGCAAACTCAAAGACTCCAGGGGAACGCGAAGAATCTCTGGAATTGGGAATTGCTCCATCTTGTCCTCTTGTAAGCGGGTGAAAAGCTTGTAACATTCCCCAGGGTGTGTGCGACCTGCTCGACCCCTGCGTTGTCTCGCGGCAGCTCGAGTCACCCAGGTTTCGACAAGGCGCGAAAGTCCAGCGTTGGCGTCATATTGCGTTTCTTTGACCTTGCCGCTGTCCACAACATATACAACATCGGGAATGGTAATGGAAGTCTATATTGGCACCTCAGCAACGAGACAAGATACTCACCAAAACGTGGACATACCTCTGCCACATTCGTCGCGACAACAATTTTGCGAAGTTTCGTGACGGTGAAAGACGCGCCGCTGCTCGTCGTTTGAAAGGTTCGCGTGAAGAGGGAATATTTCTACGTGACCGCCAATTGAGGATGCTCTGAGCGTGGCCATACACTGCCGAATCTCTTCCACTCCAGGAAGAAATATTAAAATAGCACCTTCGGCGACTGTCGTGGTTTTGATTATATGGACGACCACCTCTGCCATAAGCTGCGTAAAGACGTAAGGACGAGATGCTTGGTGAGTGACGCTGAGGACCATACCTGGTAATCGATCCTATCTGATCGTCTGATCGTCTCAATGGCGCGGACGGAGGCTTGATCCAAACCTTGCGATTGATAATTTTCTCGAAAAGACCGCTGTTGTTCCTCCGGTTGTCTGGGGCCCCCCTTGACAAAAGGAGGCACGTAATTGATCTGTGAGATCACATCTTCGAGGTATATATCCTTCACGGGATGCGTGAAGCCCGGTATTTCAAGCACTGGGGCGCCACCAAAATAATCGACGAAGACTTGCTGATTAATTGTAGCACTCATGAGGATGATTTTAATGTTCGGGTTTGTTTTCAGGAGCTCTCGAAGCTGAAGAAGAAGGAAATCGCCATCAACTGAACGTTCGTGGACCTGGATTATCATTGTTCAGTCAACGATGGTCCCATGAATAAAGACAAGCCAAGCACCTCGTCGACAATAACGTGACTGACCCCTGTCAGGTGATCGGCATTTAGGACGGTCATTCGTCTGAGTAGAACTCCGGTTGTGCAGAATCTATTGAAGTTGATTCAGGACGGATAGGAACATTGTAGTGGATGTACTCACAATAGCTTTGTTCGTCGAGTCTGTTTGCTTTCTCCTCGAATCGCATATCCAACACTCCCATCGTCCAGGCGTTCCGAAGATACTCTTGAGGCAACAGACAGTGCACTAACTCGGCGTGGCTGCGTCACGACTATATTCGTACTAGCCCCTCGTGAAGATAAGATGCACGAATCTAAAATGAACTGTGGAAGCTGAGTCGTTTTTCCACACCCTGTCACGGAAATAGTAATCACAAATCAAAACGGTACATAAATTTGGTGTGAATACTTCATACCTGTCTCCCCAACCACAACTACAACACGAGAATCCTGAACCAAACGTATGATGTGGTCCCGAGCAGTCCACACTGGCAATTTCGACCTTGCATCAAGAATAGAGGCATAGGCTGGTGTTTCTCTAGATGTGACCAATGCCACGCGGATTTCGTCATCGGTGCGGTCATCCGCATTATTATACTCACTTCGTTTGAGGCGTGTAGTCTTCGACGATTTCCCAGCAACAGCGTGTCCAGAGTTGTTGGAGTCACTGGGCCTAGTGGACCTTGGCTTTGGCAGAAGGTATCGCATGACCCCGTCCACTTCAGGAGGGGCATTCTGAACTGCAGTCAGCTCAGAATCCGCGCAATCTACTCCACCGAACATTATTCCCTCGCCTGCTTGAAGAAGCGGATGAAGGTCGCCTCCAGGGAGGAGGGAAGTGAGTATTCGCGAGAGTATATGGAGCCGGATGTATGGTGGTAATTTTGAGGATGAGATGTACATTGGAGGATGGCGGGAACCAATTCTGGGATATGGATGAGATGGGACCAATATGATGTGTAGAATTACGTCTGGCCCATTTTGAAGAGGGATTGAAAAAGTGGAGGTGGTCGCATCGAATACTGCGTTTGGATACACTGATATAACAGCCTCAATTTCCTCGTTTCGTCTAGTCTCGTTTGCTTCATAACCATTGTCGAGCTCATCGATGGGATTAGGACCGGGAGCATCCATTCCGATCAGTCGATAGTCTAAACATTCTATCAAGGTACTCCAGTCAGTACCACTGCTTTCTATTATCTCTGCGACGACTTTGGAAGGCCATCCGCCTTCTTTGACAGCTTTATCGGCCAGCCATTGAACCGCAAGGGTGGTATTCCCAGAGCTGCCCCCACGGATGAAAGGATCGGAAGACGTTTGTTCTTTTAAGAATTGGGGCGGTAAATCGGTCTCGGGTATGTGAAGGAGGAGGAAAGAGACACAGGCTTCTAGTGGTGGGAGTGTAAGGAGAGAAGCAAGATAAGGAGATGGGTTTTGGCTCGGGGCGCTGAAAAAATTGACAGCCCGTTGAACTTGGTGCGGTGCAAAGCCAAGTGCCCGAAGTTGGACCGTAACAGCGGCGGTATCGAACTGTGTCGCAACTTCGTCACCAATGACTCCAGGAAATCGAGTCGCCATCTACCATTGAATGATGAACCACGAAACAATAATCAGGCTATGACGAAAGTACCTCTTTGACCACGTCCTCAACTCTCTCTCGCATCGACGATGCCATTCGCACTTCAGGGGCCTTCTCATATTCCTTGGATCGGGAATGATCTTGCAGATGGCCTGTCACTTGCTCAGCTATTTTCTTCCTGGACGCGACCTCCTGTCTTTGCTCAACCATTCGTTTCGCCGCAAACGGATCCGACTCGTACTGCCATTTGAGATGTTCGGGACACGTCTTATGATCCTTTTCAAGCTCTGCCCAATATTCTCGAGGTCCAGGTGGTAGAAGACGATGCAACTGAAGGTTATTAGAAAACCTATACAAGGCATAGGTAGCCCCCCAATGTTTTGCTTCCAGAGAGGTGGGAAGAGATAAAGGAGGATAAGGTTGCATGACTACAGTCTCTTTGGTAGAGTTCCGTGTTTGAGAGAGCGTCACAATACACGTGAATCCTTCGTGATTGTTTTTCTACATATAAATGATGTTGGAGGGTGCCAGTCTCCGTGTTCGGTATACTTACGGGGACGACGATAGGTTTATCCCATCCAAGTTTCTGGCATCTGCGAGACACCTATATCAGTCTCAGATACAGAACATGCCGCTTTGCGGTCTCACAAGCCAGTGAGATGGATGGCTCATAGGTGGAAGACATAGCAATAGATGGGTATTAAGCCAGAAGAGCACCTTTCATGTAACAGTGCAAGGGGTGTTTTGAAGCCAGGAGGAAAAGCGGTTTCTCATCGCTTCCTTGGGGTTTTCCAGGGCCGGAGGTCGGGGGAGGTGTCGAGACTTTGGATGAGTTTCCAGCGTTACCTGATTTTACAATCCCTCGACGTGGAGGCATAAGCGCTTCGGATATTGCCGCGATATATACGCAACTTCGGGATTTAGCAGCTGCCTGCAGCTGCAGTGCTTGCAAGGACCTGTGGGTGGTATACAAAAAATTACAAAAGCTGACACCACGTATACACAAGGGAGATAGAGCACAACGGTGTAGTTTCGAAGATCTCCAAAAGCCTGGTCCAGGCGACATGCCACAACTTAGCTTCAAGTTCGCAACATTTGCAAGCACCGTAGCACGTATCCGGTCATAGAGATGATACAGAAGATTGACCGATGCACAATCACCTATCCACGGCAATTTGACTTGACGTAAGTACTAACATCCCAAAGATCTGAAGGCAATTCATCTTCTCGTCCGCTCCAAATATATGCGTAAGCACAGCGTTCTTCATGTCCGACCTTGACCTGAACTTCCCGGCGGGTATACAGTACGCGCTCCATGGCATCCAGCGCAGCCGCCTCTTTTTCCGTTTTAAGAGATATCAGACATCCAGATACACATTCTCCTGGACGAGGTACGATGGCAGGGAATGAGCTCCCATAACGGTGTGTCGCGAGTAATTGTGTAGGGTAGCATTTTCGTAATGTGGAGTATTTTCTTCATCAACACCAAGCGCGTCACGCAAAACCTCAGGGACAAGGAGGCTGCCATACACGAATACGGGGATGTTGACATTAAATTCAGCTCCCACAGACGACTGTCCCTGTGGGAAAAGAGCAGACCTGGGATATATCATATAGATCCGTGACGCACAATTTGGATCAAAGGCGTGAGAACCTACCGTCTGCCGAGAAGTCCGGATAACACTGAAAGGCGAGGATCTGGGAGGGGGGCTTGGGTTGGCAGCTGTAATGTTGTCTGAATGAACAAAAATTTCTACCAGTTGGCGATACCATCTTCAATGTCCAATCCGGAGATAACCAGATTATATCAGCAGTACGTCCGCCAATCACCCGCAGATTTTACCAATGGTTAGACCTGGACTACATGAAAAAGGGACCCAAAGGGCTTTAATTGGGCATTGATTGCCAGCCGGACGGACTGACACCCTGGGTGTTGGGATTCGGATCCGATGGGCGGACCTAACGGTTTGGGCATTAACCCCTAGCCTACGCTATTTGGACGACCGCTCGTGGGCGTCCCCTAAGTCCACGACGCTCTCTACGCTTGCCCACCTTGATGTTTTCTTAACCCCTATGTTTCTCGTCATTTTCTACCTTTTTTCTCCTTCGTTCCACATGTACCTTTTCCCCTATCCGGTAAGCCATAACATTAAAAATAGCTAGTACACTCAAACGTTATCAGAGTTTGCCTCGAGCCCGCCCTCTCTCCACTCGAGCATTGAGGCTCCCTTAAGAGATCTTCATTCCTCTCGTCGTTGGACGCTTCATAATACATCCTTGTTCACTACTGGGGACCAGAAATCGGTGAATTAATTCTGGATCTGTTAGGTACAGTACCCCCCCCCCTCCCTCGAAAAATATCGGAACTATGTTACTATGAAACTTCAGCATTTCCGCGGTAATGTGTTGAATTTCTGGTGCCTTCCCGCGGGCTCCCCCTCAGCTCCCAGATCTCAATCCACATCACAGTGGTTGGGATAATCATAATTGCCTTGAAGAAAGGCATACCAGCGAACTCAACCATCTAAGTCTGGCATGCTCAGTATAGGAAAGTGGATCTGTGGACCACCCCCAGAGGGCTGAAATCAGTGCGGAAGAATCTAGGTTCCCCGAGGTTTTTGGCCAAAAATCGTTGAACCACGCCTCAAAGAGCTAATAGAGCTCGCAGGGGTCCTGTGATTTGCCTAACCCAGATATGGCATGCCCTGAAATTCTACGTGTCGAATAGCGTCACAAACAGTATAAGAATCTATGATTGCTCTTCGAGATTCACTATGTCTATTTCGGGGACTGGAGATTGTCGCTCGTAGGATTGTAGGTGAACCCAATGAATTGTTCCTGCACCGTCTGGGACAGGTTGGACGACTCGACAACGCTGTCAACTGCAGCTTCGGAAGTGAATTCCGCATCGAAATTCCTGAAGTTTAAGCAGAATTTGATCAGTCTTAGGTGTCGACTGCTGAGATGCGTGGCCACTGACGAAACATCACTGTCTCCACTCTGAGGCATCGACCATCTTCAGCGACGGAGAGAACGGCAGGAACGATAGAATAAACACGTACAACACTGGGCTTCCATGGTGGTTGGATCTTCTTAACCAAAAGTCTATGATATCGTGGGAGGTGAGAGACGGACGACTTCGAACACAATCGTATCCATACTTATTCCAGTCAATCTTTGTGAAGAAGCTACACTTCCGGATTTCCTCGGCCCCACTGAGACCGAGCCGTCTGGAAGGATCTTTCTGAAGTAATGCAGCAATTATCTCCCGAGCGTTCGCCGACATGTCTTCAGGATAGTGCACGGGGTCATGTAAGATTCGACCATACATTTTGTTGGTGTCTGTATCGTAAAATGGAGGAAGCCCATTCTGCAGCGCAAGGTCATTAGTACGAGACACAGGCACAGAGTACCAGATAGGAAAGCAACGTGCCAGCATTTCGTAAAGTAACACTCCAAGCGTCCACCTGCAATCGGCGAAATGAATACGCAACAGCATGTGGAGGCAAGTTGCCAGTTTGGACTGACCAATCGACACTCTTGTTGTAACCTTTACCCTCTAACAATTCGGGGGCGATATACTCTGGCGTTCCACAGAAAGCTGGTGCAAAGGAATGATCCATATGAAGAGGAGCCTATAAGAATGCTATTGAACGCACTGTTGGTGGTCGAGTCTTCGGTCATATCAAGTTTGCAGAGCCCAAAATCGCACAATGCAATGTGTCCAGCATAATCCAGCAATATATTTTCGGGTTTAAGGTCACTGGATTATTTTCAGCATTATTCATATCGCCTTCACTGACTCAGACATACCGGTATACCACATTAAAGGAGTGCAGGTGTTCTAGAGCGCTAAGCAATTCGGCACCGTAGAAACGGCATCGCTCTTCGTCGAACCTTCCTTCATTTTGCAAATGATGGAATAATTCGCCGCCACTCGCTATCCACCACCAAGATCATGAAACATGCACCTGGAAGACAATTCCATAATATCTCACCAAGAGGCATGACAAGATACAATCGATCCGGTGTTTGAAAAGAATATTTAAGCGGCACGATGAACGGGTTATTCACGAGAGCGAGGACTGTTCGCTCGGCAAGGATATGCGTGATTTCCCCAGGACGCGAAGCGATGTGCGCTGGTACGAGAGCTCAGACGTCAACAAGGGGGGTTTAAAGAAGGGACATTACCTTTTCTGATGACTTTCATTGCGTAGATACGACGAGTTTCCTTTTTCTTCACTTGAAAAACCTTGAGAGCAGTCAGGGGATCCGTGTAACGCATACCTCTGGCGACTAACCTTGCCGAAACTACCCTTCCCAATCAAGTTCAATAGCTCGAACGAGTCACTTGTAAGAGGCTCATTCTACAAAAACCATAAGCATTGACAAGGAGTAGGGCAACGAAACCCGTACGGAAGTCGGCTTGAAGGAAAGGAAGAGATGAAACTCTCCGGACCCTACGGTTGCTGTATACCACTGGTTACTTGTCTAGCATGAAATTGACTGAGTAAACATGTAGCGAATTGGCAAAGACGATCGTTACCGCAAATGCCTCCAAAGAGGGGTCGAGATCTAAACGCGCCAATAAGATGTCGTTCCCCATGTCGGCCTTGGACTTTCCTTGTGAAGGCTGCTGAGTTCGAAGGTATGCGGAAACGCATATTTGAGAAACACGTGATACATCACTATTGTGGATAGTGAAGATCAGTGATCTTTGAACATGATACTGAGAGAAAAGTTCCCAACAAGTCGGCTTGAGATACCCAGCTCGGCGAGGATATTTGTCCTCCAACAGCATCAATCATGATCGCGTTTTTGTCGAACTCGAGAACGATGTAGGGTAAGAACCAGCAGCGTCGCGTGACACTCTCTTTGCTGTTAGATGCAGCCAAGCGTTCTGCATTCGCCTTTAGTGCCTCTTGGGTTTCTGGAGGCATGGTGGTATTAGGAGGGAGAGTGATTCCTCGTCCTACAACGATCTTCCTTCGATCAGAGCGGTTCAATGATACAGCGCAGGAATAAGCTTGCCTTCAAGGACGCGAATAGTAAGAAACCCAGTGTGTTTTTCGGAGGAGTCATCACTGGATCCCTGCTCGGCGGGCGGTTGTGGGGTGGTTCCGCGGGACGGCAGAGGAGAACGCGAACGCGAAGGAGTTAAGACTTGCTTCGCTGTATCCATGGGTTAGCGACACCGATGGACTGGATTTTGGAAAATAGGCCTTGCTTTTATCTAGCCAGCTCGACATTTGCGCGTATTTTTATTTCTGTTGTGCCTGGGAAGCAGAACTACGAGGTGATTGAACTAAGACGGGCCGGCTCGACGCGACCACAGCTTAATTTTGCTTCCGTAACGCCCAGACTCGAGATTGTGCTCCATGGTCGCACAACTTGCGGGAGTGTATTCCACCATGTCAAGGGCACGGGGTTCTTGGCGCTTCTGAGCAAGCTTATCCTAAGGTAATTACCAGCAAAGTGCAATGTACTTGGGCGCTTGGCGAAGCTCTCGCAGTGGCTGCTGTAAGGAAATTGAAGGTATGGAGGGAGAACTACTGAGAAACAGAGAGGGAAAACTGTCTTAAATGAAATAGGGCCGATTGAACATTCAGGCCGCATCTAAGGTGGGAGCTCCAGGGGCCGAGGGAAAGCCGAGTGGATTCATAGATCAGATCCCACAGTCTACGTTGTGTTACTTACTCAAGCCGACTATCTTGATTCCCAGGCTGATCTCATACTTCTTTGACGGTATCTCGTCAAGGGGGATGATGAGGTCAAGGTTGACGCCGTATGTTTCAACACATTATAAACTTGGTGGTGTGATGAACCCATTGAGCATTGTATGGGACAATGTCTACAGAACGACCTAACCAACACAACAATTCAATAAAGGGCCCTTTCCCATGCTGCTGAGCGTTACCTCGACAGCTACACATGATCCAAGGAGGAAAGTACGAGCTGCCAGTACCCTCCCAGTGTGACATTAAAATAATGTCACTCTCCGTGACACGGAGATCTCCATTTCTATTCAATTACCGCACACTTTTTGCAGCTTATTGTTGCAGGCTTCTAAGCCATGGGCAAGGATCAGAAAAAAAGAGCGATGCGGCGGCACAATCCTATCCGAGTACCCGACTCGCATCTAGCTCCTGGTCTGGCAGCAGCTGCGTCTACTTCTACTAGAGCGGATGCGATCCTACCCGTCATTCAAAAGGTGTGTTTGATGATAGTCTCACAAGATATGACCCCTCACATGTAGGTTGTGCGGATCCCATGCTAGCTAGAGAGCGTGGACGCCACAGATCGTGCTTGGGCGTGTGCCGCCGTAAGCAATCTCATCAGCAATGACCCATCGACGCGCCGCCTCTTGCAAGGAAGGAATATTATCGGACACCTTATATCCCGGCTTTCTGATACTGTGGACGAAGTAGTAGTTGAGTCTTCTGGTGCATTGAGGTGGGTGCTTATACAACGGAGGTTCTCGGTATTTAGTTGTGACGCAATTCATAAATTCAACAGAAATCTTTGCATCGATGGAGGGTATGATGTCTGTGCAGAGATGTACAACAAAAACTTATTGGACGCCTTGAAGACGTTTGTTCCTAAAGTGAGCGTTCGTATTTAATAAAGCCGATCGGTGCGAGCATTAATTATTCTTTTTAGATATCCACTGCATTGGCCACCTATGTGTCGTCTAATCAAAATATCCCACAAGATTCTCTGAGCCTTGTGTTTCAGCTAGCTGAAAACGCGATCACTCTTTTCTGGTGTTTATCGTCAGTCAATCGCCCACTCAGTCGTATCGATGATCAAATTTCGCGTTTGAGGGATGCTGATCGGACCATTTTAAATAATGTAGAGAGACCTCTAACAAAGCTTTGAACTCCATCAACAACCTGGGTCTCGTGCCATTCTTGATGTCGTTTTTGTCGCACCGACAACGATTTCCAATGCATCTATTGACAGCAGCAGGTGGGATTTCTTCGCTAATATGCCCAATACCGTTCCTTTTAACCGTGTCCATCGGGTGTGGATTGGAATAGCGCAGTGCATATATGTGCTGTCTGATGATAATACCCCAGTTATCGAGGCTTTGCGTGTAGATAGCACCTATTCCACGTGCTTATTGGACATTGTGCGCGATGATCCTGCGATATCAAGCACGAATAGAGGCATCAAATGGTTTGAATGCTAAGCGCACAGTGTCGTTACGAGTCCTGACGTGCGGTATGTTGATATTTTCTTCCCGATGCCTGCAGTCCGGCTCAATCGCGGCTGTCTCCATGCCCTGGCAGGCATCTTGAAGAACGTCTCACCTTTACCACCACAAACACCTGCGGGGATTATAGATCTCGATCGTACGATCATTCT
Source organism: Hydnum rufescens UP504 (assembly GCA_014904985.1). Lineage (NCBI taxonomy): Eukaryota > Fungi > Basidiomycota > Agaricomycetes > Cantharellales > Hydnaceae > Hydnum > Hydnum rufescens. The sequence goes on along the minus strand of MU129006.1, from coordinate 144,537 downwards.
TCCACTCCTTACCCCGATCATTTCGATCTCGCTATTAGACGCTTCAAATGCCGTTTATACTATTGCTTCCCAACCCGTTGAGTCTACCTCACTTCTTTCCAATACACTTGAATCACTAATCGAATCATCAAGCAGACAGAAAAACGACCTCTAGAACTGAAGCATGCCCCCCTTCCAGATCATAAATCCCCGGAAGAGATCGAACTAGAAGTGATAGAGACGCAGCTGCGGACTGTGCAACTGTCGCTCGAGATCTTAACTGGTGTTTGCGCAAGCTTGGACGATACGGAACCTGAGGGGGACCAAGAGATCCATGAAAGCGAAGATGTATCTGAAGATGAACATGAGGGCGGTAAGTTAGGTCGCAAACAAGAGGCGCGATGAAATGCCCACCGATGTTCGAGGCCTTGAATAGTTTCCACTTCCGTAGGTCCCAACGGCGTGGACATGGATGTTGAACCCTCGACACTAGTCGGCTTGGCACCCCTGGACACCATCTCAACCGGAACAAGCCAGGATGCGTCTCATCTTTCCCTCCTGATACCCTCTCTTATGTTGCTTGCGCACCCAACTCCACTATCATTCCCGCCTCCCTCATCCGCCTCGTCACCATCGCTTTCTGTGCATCCTCCGACAACGTCTGTCCTCGGAATAATCCACGTAAGAGCGCTGGAATGTTTAAATAACATTTTTATCAAGATGGCCGACGACGGGGAGAAGGCACATAATGAGAGCGGCGATGGCCGTGAGAAGCGCTCTATGGTGTTGAATGGCGCAAAAGATATTTGGAGTTCTGTGTGGAACGTCCTAGGCGCCGTTGGACTCACAGCATACGGAGAGGTCTCCGATAAGAGATGGGACATGTGGACTGTAGGTGTTGGCGTGCTATGGGGTCTTGCCCGTATATGCAAGGGTGTTCTGGTGCGTGGGCTCTTAGCTTTTCTCATTTATCGAATGGATCCTTTCCTTTGGCGTGTCACTGAAGTGAGTACTGTCGCGTAGGTATCAAATGAAGAAGAAGTAAAGGCCCTTATGGATCTGTGTGAGGCCACGAAGGACAAAAAGGTCAAGGTACAATGTATCGGGGCCCTTGGGTGCCTAGCACAGATGCCGGATGCCATCGAAGCAAATAAGGTGATGCGTTCTCCCTTGAATTGGGCATTCCCTTTGAGCTGACTTTGATTTCCCCAGGCCATCTCCTTATATCTTTTGTCCTACATCCAATCCCCGAAACTGGCCGAGCCGACGCTGCAAGCTGCGTCAGAGATCGTGGATATCTATGCTGATGAAACTCTTGCGTATGATGTGAATTTCGTGGCGGGAGGGTATTTGAAAGTATTATCCGAGTCGCTCGCGGGGGTGAAGAAGGTGTTGAAGACAATCGATCAGAAGAAAGATGGCGGGTGGGCGGCGAGGAAGTGGGGAGACGGTGTTGTGACTAATCTGCGGGATTTCATCAAGTATCGACGGGGGTTGGAGAAGTGACTCGTGCGAATCTCTCCGTTAATTTTAGGTAATTATTGTGCTTCTTGGTTAGTCACATTCATGTGTTTAGCGCTTGGATTGTTTTTGGAACAGTAGAGTCCCTGGTGGTTGCGTGATTGGGTCCTAATACTGGCAATGTCCACGGTCATTATTTAAGCTTAGAGCTGATTCCACAGCAGTGCAATTAATGGTTGTACGTGGAGGCCGGTGTTGGTATTCCGCCTGTACTACTGTACCCCTGATTCCTCCAATGGAGTTCTCAAGCATGGACGGTACCCGGACACGTTGATGAATGCTCATTGTTGACTTACCAGGGCTTCCGCGGCGTTGGGTTAGGCTGCGACTGAGGCCTATATGTATTCTCGGATTCGCGGTGATTGACCCAGGCTAGTGAATTCCCCAGCTGTTTTCCTCCCCACTTTCTATCTGGTGAACAAAGACAAGAAGGAGGACAACCATCTCAGGAACTTCCAAAAACGGTATAGTTCATTACGTGTCGTCATTGTTATTCTCCCAACAATGGAAAAAACGCAAGCTTATCTGGTGCCCTATGTGCTCAAAGGTCTTGCGAATACTTTTCGTGAGTTTGAGACCTGATGGGCGAGGGTTGAGCGGGTCGTTAGGTTGAGAATGAATGCCACGCGGCACCGCGCCATTGAATGGAGTGCTCTTAACTTATTGGTTGATTGCCCTTGGAATGTGACTGACGGTACCTTTTCCCCACTGGTGCCCTATATTGCTTAGCCCCCGTGCTAGTAAGGAGAAGGATGCTCATAGAGCCTATCTAATATTCCGAGCCGTAGCTCTTCATCTAGCGTGAACACAGCCAGCTTTTGGAGATTCCCGAATCCGGAACCTAAAGTACTCCGTGGCTTCCACGCTAACTTTTATCTCTCTGATAATTCCCGCTATACAAGCGTGAAACTTTCAGAGAACATGGGGGTTCAGAGAAGGGATAGCTGTAAAATCGGGCGACCTGAATGCAAAGAAACAAAGGACATGTCATGGTAGCGATTCCCGATTGGGGATTGATTCGAACTATTTTTGTATAGTCGGAGAGTGCCGCGCTAAAGATAGAACACGCTTGTGAAATAGGGGGTTTATAATAATTTCGAGTCTGCTCGTGGTCGTCGATGTCGCCCACTCAGACAGCACTGGCGGGCCACCCAGTGCCTTCCACTGCGCTCCTCGGAGTTCTCCGGGAGATGGCACCCCCCCAACCTACCCTGTTACTTCCCTTCCTTCTTCCCGTTAACGGCGCATACCGCAGGAAACGGGACATCGACATCGACTCAACCAGCAGCAGTTCGTCATCAAGGTCCGGATTCCAGACAAGTACAAGCCTCAGCCGGATGGCTCCTGGGTGCCTGACGAGTGCTGGGAACTTCACGGCCAAAAGTGGTGCGAGGTGAGCTCATCCATGGTGCCTACTTTCCTTGAAACAGGTCCTTGTTTATGTGTTGCCGTACTAGATGCCATCGCTACGTGCAGCAGCTGTAAGGAGCCTCCTCCGATCCACCCCCTCGGCGACAATGACCCCGATAACCCCACCCAGACAGCAACGGCAACCGTGCCGTCCATATCTACACACCCGGCAGTCGATATTTCGTCTCTCCCAAAGGGCTGGCAGCCAAAAGAACCACGCACGAAGCTTTACCCTATTCCTGTCATCGTTACATGCTCCATTTTCCTCGCCATTGTCATTGTTGTGACCATATGGCTCTGCAGCATTAGTCGAAGACGGCGTCGGGTCCGCCTCCACGCCATGGATGTAGAGTCTCGCTCCAAAATCAAGCAGATCGCCATGGACGACGATGACAATGCGAGCGAGAGTGCACAAGATCCTAATGATGTATGGGCATTCGGTCATTCCACCAGTAGATTGGTGGCAACGAAGCCTCGACGCCTTCGGTTCCGTGGAGCGTGGTATCGCCCTCGAAAATCCCGACGTCAGCTGAATGTACAGCCATCCACTCCCCAAAATGACGTTCTCCATAATCAAGCAGATGACGAGGAAATGCCCCCGTCTGTTTCCCCCCATTCTCGTCCACCCACACCCACCACCCGTTCACTTTCTCACAGCGAGCCGGAGCGATTGGCTGAACCTTTAACCCTCGATTCCTTCACAAATCCATCCAAGCCCATCACTTTCGTCCATCATCCAACCTGTCTGCGTTACACCGTCGGCATTCTCCGCCGACCTACGCCTTTCATCAAATAGCGAATGTGCGGAGCACCCTTGATTCACACGAGGGCGATGATGACTCATTTCATGCGGTTTCACATCACGACGATGCTCTTTCCCTGAGTCTCCCAGCGACGCGGCATCAATATCAAGAAGGCCACGTAGCCACGGACGACAAGGCGACTCTAGCTCGAAGAGCCCAAATGTGCACTGTGCCGTTACCGTCTCTTCCACCACATTCTGAGATCCCATCGGGGTCGTCAATTCCGATCCCCGCCGCTCCTGAGTGGACGGATGATCTTGACTTTCCCCCAGCACCGGAATCTGAGCCAACTGATGGCTTAGCGTCGGATCCTGAATTTACTCATCCAGATCACCGTCACGGAGGGCGAAGAACTGCTTCTCCCCATCGTGCAGCCGAATCTAGCTCTTCAGGAAAGATTTTGGAGGATGTGTATACTGATGGACGAACGAACCGTCCAGATCATTCGTTTGCCAGATGATGACGATGGCCTCGATGACGACGGTATTCTTCGGCTCATAGCACAGGAAGAAGGAAAAATTTCACCCCCACCTCCATGGGCCCAACGTTCACTGGATGTTGCCTATGCTCCATCTATAACCCTCCCTCCACCTCCCCCACCTCATCCTTCAATAACCCGCGAACACGCACGATTACGACTATCGCATAGTCGTGAGCGTACTTTGGGCCATGAAAACAATGCGGACGATCAGAAAAATGAGATCGAAGAGGAAGAAACATTCCATCGCGCACTAGGTCTCTCTATCCCCTATCTTCCTTCCTCCACCCCCTCATTACCATCATTATCCATTACACACTCTTCATTGCATGATTCGCAGAGTTTCGACCCGCATTTCTCCTCCATCTTGTCCTCGCTTCCACAATACCTCCACCCACCTGGTTCTGATATTGATGTCGAACCCAAAAACGGGACAGACGGATCTTCAACTCCGCCAGATGACAGCCCAATAGCAGTCGTAAGACGTCATTCGGCTGTCCCGTCTGCACCTCCCTTAGAAGACGATGACGATGAACTGGCCTCTCATCGTCCTAGTCCCTCTGCGCCGCCAATGCAGGAAGAGGAATATCGGTGACGGGCTGCACATGACCTGCCATAACCGTCTTCTCTTCGTGGTTACATCATTCCTGTCACCTTGGGGGATTCACTGGTGCTCTCATCGCAGCTGCTCACTTTCTTGGTCTTTTTTTTTTGTTTTGGTTTTTTTGGTCCCCCCTTAATCTTAGAGCACCAAGTAGTTCGATCGATCCCGCAAATTGCTTGATATTGTCCTTCATCTATTCGTTCCTCCCGCATCATATCCTTCCATCCCACCTATTCATCGTACTCAACTCCTCACGCCTCACGTCTCACGCCCCAACTAACCGAAGCCAGTATGTGTGTTTTCTTGTTCATCCATCCACCGACTACCCCACCATTCTTGCACAGCCACAGCCGCCCCCCAGCACTTTATTCACTCAATACAATACCCCCATCCTATGTATCACAGCAGCTGTTTATGAATACAAGAATCGTATCACATTGGATGCCCATATTGTGTGAACTCCTGAGTCTATCCAGCCAGTCGCTCCAATGATTATAGCTGTGAAGGGCCTACACTTCTGGGGTGACAACACAAACGATACATATTAGTCGGTAGAAATATATGCGAAAAAATAACACAGGATATGTAAGATCCTCGGCAGAACAGCGAAAAAAATATATAGAGAGAGAATCACAATTAACGCAGAATATATCACCTTGATCTTATGCCGCGGCAGAAGTCGTGCTAAAGGTCCCCAAACGCGGGGCATCCATTTCCTCGGCATCCTCATTTTTCACATCCGAGTTCTTCGCTGCCATGGGGTCCTCGGTCTTGACTCTCCCCTCAGACGAAGTGGGCACGATCTTGGAATTGAGCCATGCCGCAAATGTCGCCTTGCGTTCTGCCCTTCGCTCCACAGCTAGTGCGTGAGATTCTTCTATCTCTGCCGTAGTTCGTTTGCGCCAATAAAAGTCCTCCGTCCCCGCCACGAAGAATAACCGGTAAGTTCGAATGCAGACCTTAATTTGGAGCCGCGCACGCGAGTGGTATGCGGATGGGGGCAGTGGGACATCCAAGCTCAGAATCCAGAGATCTACACTCCAGGAGGGACTTTGAGAGGCTATCTGATATGCGGCCGTAAGTCACACACCTTCGTAACAATGGAGGCTTCACGTCCATTGCAAGACCTTCCGTTTGATGTGGCTATAAAAAAGTCGATCGTGAAAAAACACCGTGCATAGCTTGAGATGTACGTACTAATACGTAGGATTCAATGTACTGTCGCCATCGCTCCGTCAATGTCGTGGCATCATCAGTGCTGATGTCATTCTTCCCCAGTAGTTGGATTTGCATGACACTAGTTGGTGTGAGCTTCCAGACAGCATATGAAGCTTAGGGCATTGATACTGGCCATGAGATTGTAATCTTACCCAACAGATCCGATACACATTCTCATCAACACCCGCAATATTTTCAGCCTCTCGCCGATAGTTGATAAGCTGTTGCGTGGTAGAAGCTTCCAAAGCCCGCTCTTTTTGCAAAAGTGTCACAAGCTCCTGGCTTTTAGGATCTGATAAGACAGATTGCACCTGGGCATCCATCCAGGAAATCAACACGACAACCAAGGCAATATGAAGTATTGCTATATACCTGCTTAATGATCGCAGCCACTACCTTATCTACGGTGAAAAGAAGATACGCCTTGATCCCAAACATGAATCGCAGGTTGTCTTCGAATAGGCTTTGTTCCATTTCGTTATCGAACAGCTGTTCGCAACAAACGAGAAGATAATCATAGAAATCCTTCGCTGGATTTGGTCCAGACGTGATTAGTCGCGACTGACCGGGCCCCGTGGTGTCATGAAGGCCAAGCTCAACGGCAACCGGATTCGCAAGGTACGAATTCGTTCGATCATTTGCCATTTCCTGGGCCATCATCTTGCACATATGAAGGCGCTGGTACAGGATCTAGACAATATAATGTTAGTCACTTTCACAATGAATGCAATCATTATACGGAAACAAGTATATGACCGACCTGCAGTTGCCTCAATAAAACATACAGTGTATTGTTGGTAAAGAAATTAGCCTTACGCCCGGCCACATCCTGAGCTGGAGGCTTGAATGCAGAAGCCTCGTTTGCATCTGTATCCGCAGCGTCATACTTCACCCAAGCCCCAGTTTCCCCAGTGAAGATTCCATTCCGGGTACTCTCCCCAGAGGGGAGATTAGAACTCAAAGGGACCGCAACCGAAGCCTCTGAAGGGTCAGAGTCAACCGCCATGGCATCCGATGATCCGGGCCAGGAGAAGCTCGCGACGGGGTCTGGCTCAAAGCAGGCTTGTGCGCTCCTGACTTGGCCTGAGCACCGCCCTTAAGTAGCCGCTTGCGAAGATCCGCACCTGCAATACCACCATTAGCCTTTTTGGAACCATTCGTACGCCGGCCGCTGCCAGTGCTAGTCGCATCGTCTCCTTCGTCCATAGCACTGTCGCTCGCGTCATCACTCTCCACATCATCAGATCGACCGGATTGAGGGCCGGCGTGTGATGAGGTCAACGCCCCTGGGAGTAGGGTTGTCGTGGCGTTGTTGAACGCGGCGTCAAACTCGTTGGCATTGAGCATGAAAAACAAGGGAACGAAGGATCGCAAAAATGATTCGATCTGGGTCTTGTCGGATCGGGAAAATTGCACAGCGCTCATTCTATCGAGGAAGCTAATGGAGAGTTTGACGCAATCCTGCAAGACGGCAGGATCGTCAAGTTTGAATGCAAAATGATCTTTAGGCAGGGTACGGGCGAAGAGGGGATCGATGAGTTTGGCTCGCTCCTTGGCCTGCTCTTTTCTCTTGGCCTCGATATCTTGGATGAGTTGCTTGGCAGCAACCGTCTTTTTGTCGTTGACTTTAAAATTGACACCCTGATGATCGAGACTCTTGTAGTAATTACGTGCGTCGACCTCACGCCAAACCTTGTTCCACTCGCGTTGCGCACGTTTCCATTCTTCATCTTTCTGTTTGAGGCGGTTCAGAACGACTGGAACGGCGATGCTGGGGCTGTCGTGCAAGGCTTGAATAATCTCAAGACCATGTTCTTTCCCATAGACCTTTTTGATGATACGCTGGTAGATGCTTTTGCCCTGCCCTCCGAGTCCCGGCTTGAGCTTGAAATGCGTACGCTCATCACTGTCCATAACGTTGATCCGGGCCATTATGGGTTCAAGGACTTGGATCGTGCGCACGATAGCCTCCACGTGGAAATCGTACTCGTGTCGCTCCTCTTCACTCTTGTGAAGAGCTTCCTCGTAAGCATTCTTTTTGTGAGTGGTGAAACCGGTCTCCTCTGACGCCCATGTGGGGTGAGAGACCCATTCGTCGTTCAAAACCTCCCAACACATGGCGTCACGTCCGGAACAGGCAAGAGTGACTTCCTGTAAATTGTGCGTGGTAAGATGGTATTCCGTGGGATGGAGACAGCGGGGCGCACATTCTTGGGAAGCTTGCGATAACTTGGACCATATTTCTTGCATGCATTCAAATCAACTTTGGGTCGATCTAGCGCAGATACCACACCAGCGACGCCCTTTAGGCCGCCTTCTACTTCCACGACGTTCCGGTCATCGTACCCCAAAATATCCTTCAGTTGCTGCCACAGTTCGCCATCGCCCAGGAAATGCATCGCGCGATCCACTAGCATACGAACGTCAATAATTTCCTGCGTGAACAAGTTGAGGAGCTTGAGGAAATCTTGATATACAGCCTTGTCGTCGATAAATTTTTTGACGCGATCGAAAAAAATAGCTTCGTCTGGGACCGTGGTATTAGGTGCTCCATTGTGTGCGTGGTGGTGCTGAGGGTTGCCATTTCCAGTACCGTTGGTCGCATGCGGTGCCGGTGAAGCGGCAGGGATGTAGGTTGGCGAATCCGCGTCGGTCTTAGTGTGGTGATGTTTAGTCCGCTTGACCTATGAGTTCGGGAGAAGATTGGTGTACTTCAATATGTATGTGACAACAGTGAATAGAGGACAATAGTGCACCTTTGGTTGGGGAGGTTTTGGTAGTATAGGTTCCTTATCTAATATACGCTTTTTTCGCCTGGGGGGACCGCCATTCTTATCTATCACCGTAGCGGCGACACCCTTCTTCTTGTCTTTTTCGCGGATCTCGCCTTCATCAATTTCCCGCGCACCAGCAAGGACCCCAAAAATCCCCCCAGAAGATGGAACAGTTCCTGAAGGATCGGGAAGGAATTGCTTGAACTCGTCGATGAGATCTGGGGCGCTTCGGAACAGCAAAGTGACCTGTTGGTAAACCTAAGAGCATTGTATGGCCTTAGGCATGAGTATTATGACGTATCAGGGAATACATACTTCTTGGTACGGACGCTGCTCCTTCTGATATTTTTGCAAAATCTCCAGAAATTGCTTGTATGTATCAGTTTCTTGCGCAAAGCGCGTCTTTATCTTGTTGACAAATTGAATGGCGTGGTTAAACTCGGGCTGCGCTGGAGGGGCTTGGTGCAGTTTGCTGACGGTGTCTGAGGAATGCGGGAAGAGGCTTGGTGGGTCAGGTGTATAGGGACCAGAGCCGACTGCTCCACTGGCCCAGGGAATCGCGCCGACACCGAGGGAGCTTTTCTCAGCTCCACTTGCGGCCCGAGAGAGGTTGTTCATCGCGGACCCAGCAGTTGTCGTTGTCGTCCCAGATGGTGTCGTAACAATGACGTTCGTAGCCTGCCCATCTTGTGAACACTCGATCCGGTAACCAGCAGGTAGAAATGTATTGAAGCCCTGGATAAGAGAGGGGTGTCCCGTGAAGAGAGTGGACACTCGATCGATGACACCCGGGGTGTCAATGCTAAGGTATCAATTACGGAGAAATTAGTAAGTTGAGAAAGAAAACGAGGAAATACATACGCTTGGCTCTTGAAATCCTTCATGATATCTAAGAATTGGTTATATACATCTGGTTGATCGCTGAACTTGACTTTGACCATTTCGAGATATGAGAGGGCATCTTTGACATTAAGTGGTCTGGCACCAGGAGACGGGGGAAGTTGGGACATATTTGACAAGGGAATGTTGGGCGTCATTGTCCCGGACTCCATATAGCCACCTATGGCGGGGGGCGTGCCAGGTACGGAGCTAAGGTGCATTCCCAGCATTGACTGGGATCGGAGGGGAAAAGGCGCCGAGACAGGAATGGGTGGGAGGATAGTAGGGGTGGGAGGGAAGGAAGGATGGGGGTAGGGGGGAAGTTCGAGTCGGAGGCGTTTGGGACGTTACTAGAGGCGAATGAGAGACAATTTCTGACTCTGGGAGGTGTTCATGAGCCGTTATCGAGGGAACTGGTGATCCTTCTGTATCCATTGAGGGCTCAGATGCCACCGCAGTCACCTCCGAGACTTCCATCGTGGTCTGCTCGTCAGGCATTGAGGGGAAGGGGATAGGGAACGGCATCTCCCGGAAGACTCAACGCCACGATTTCATGCGCGTGACCAAGCCGGTTGTAATGGGTATTGCCGGCGGGTTGTGCAATACGACGGCTCGAATGGTGTATATCATCCCAAATACGCCAGGGGAAGTAATGGACAGGAAACCTGCATATTATAGCATTTCGTGATTACTGTACTCAGGAACAGACGTACTGTAGTAGCACGCCAACCTTTGCTGGATTGGACAGAACCTGTCAGCAACACCCATTATACCAGTCCCACGATGGCCTGAGGACTGGTCACGAGTCTAGCGATTTCGAGGAACCACGAATTCGCACACTACTGAGGTCCGTCTGGGATAATCGACACATATCATCTGAACACATCAGATGTCCAATGGGGAGTAAATCACACCAGGAACACAGTAAATACGAGGGAGAAATTAAGAACGTTTAGAATGTCCAACCGAATAGTGGAAAGGCATGTAGGATCAAGAAGCTAGTCACAGTGATGAGTAAAATAATATGCAGTTGTCCACACAATACAATGGGATAGGTTAAATTCCTCGCAACATGTGCTATGAAACCTCAGGCGGCAAAGTTGATGTGCGATGCAACCAGTGCGAGAACAGTGAACCCCAAGCCAGACCCCCAATCATCTTCCAAGGAGTGGACATCGCACTACTCTTGTTTGTACTTGAAGGGGAGGCGGTCGTTGTTCCCGACTGGGACGGGATAGGCGCAGTCACGCTCCCATTAGAGGTGTTTTCCCTATAATGCGGTAGAGGACACACCCCTAAGTATACGCGCGGAACGTTGGGAAGGATACGGCTACATACGTGAAGACCTTGAGGGATTTGATCTCGAAATAGGCTGTGTCGTAGTTGGTGGGATTCTTCAGCAGGTCAACGCAGTTGCCTGTGCATCCGCCCGAGTTGTACACCGATGCGACACCAGCCCAGGCACCGCAAATATCAATATCCTATAAAGCGGCAAATAAGGAACATCAAATCAAATCCGAGTTTATTTACTAACGATTATGATCGACTGAGGACCGAAGAATTGGGTGACGTTACAGGCCGAACTGGGGTAATATGCAGACGGAAGACCCCAATTCGACGGATTTGGGGAGCTGCTGGTGAAATCAGAGGGTATTGAAGCGCGCTTTAAACACATTGTCAGATCGAAGGCTCGAGGTAACAAGTCAGGCGGGGACAGACAGGGAAGAACCAAGTCGAAATTCCGGACTCTGAGAACAACGTGGCAAACCCACCACCACCGACGGAGGAAAAACCAGATCCAAAGCTATTGGCTTGACTCTCCCTGACAATGCATCCCTGATTCCCATTTGTAGCATTATAACAGTCAGCTACCGAAGCAGGGGTAAATAAAACAATGACTAGACAATGCTCGGGGTTTTGCTTACTGCTGACAAGAGTGCCCGATTCTCCAGAACTGCTGGAAGGATGAGTGCACCCATTGAGGGTATGTAGCGAATACTGAGCCGACGTAGCGAGATTCACATTTTCTGATGTCCTGGTCAAACACTTGACAGATGACGAGAATTGACGCTACTTGCCTACAATGTCTATCTCGCCATTGTTCGGCCCTACATGCCGGCGGTGAGACAAGAAAGAGCAACAATTAAAGAACTCACAATCATTCCCCATCAAGAAAAACGCGGGCCATACGGAACACTGAACAGGCATTGTACACGAGTCAGAAGCTGGTGCAGAACAGTGCGGATGACTTACTCCGTATGGGATATGCACGGCATCGAAAAGAACCAGAGAACCAGGATTCACCGCCGCATTAGAGGTCATGAAAACGGAAGCACGACCAAAAGTAGTATCATTAACTAGGGAAGAACATTATTAAGGTAAAGTCCACAAAAGACAAACATGCCCTAACCTACCATTTCCCACAGTTGTGTTGTCGATCTGAACAACGCAGATCCCAAGGTGAAGGGCCAAAGTCTGAAGATATAACGGGGGGACATACCTTGATGATTGCGTTTCCAGCATCGTTAGTGTAAGCCAATTTTTGCGAGGTCGCCACGGCTTGGGACTGGAAGGAGACATATCCATAATTTTTATCGGGTGCGGTCGAAAAGCTCCATCCATTAAAGCTGAAAGTTCATGGGTGAGCGCGGTGGTACACAGCCTCGATCTCGATTGGTTGACCTACAATGTGCTGCCCTCATATGATGTCGCGAGCGTGTAGGTGGTGCACTGCACCACCAAGGGCAGAGAGAGCGAAAGCACAGAGAGAACAAAAGAGTGCATCGTCGCCAGTCAGGTACTAGGTAGCGTGTACAGTAATGCGTGGTGCGTATAAATAGAGTCGGCAACCCCCATTTGCTCAGTTTAGCCAGGCAGAAGCTCGGGAGGCTATAACTTGCAAAAATCATAGAGTGCAAAGCTCGCAATCTTGTGAATTTTGCTTCTCTCCATAGACATGTGAGGACCCCATGGCCAGGGATAACGACGACATGCCACATTTACACTCCCAGACAGAAGTCATCGCGAAATGCCACCAGGTGGATCTCTCTGCTATAGCTATAGATCTGGGGCTCGAGCTCCATATGGATTTACAGTAACCCACATTCACAGTATCTACCACTATTTGAATAGTTTGCTTATCTCTCTGGCAATTTGAGCTTACCTATGTATTCCTCTGACTGTCTTGATGTTTTAAATACTCCTCGAGAATTTTATCCACTGAGGGAGCGGGGGTGGGACGCAAAGATGATGGATTCACGTCGGCTTTTTTCTGATGCCAGTCATGTGCGAGGCCCGAACGTTGAGTTGTCCTCGAAGCACACAAAACAAACCCTGCAATTTGGCGCGAATAATTTATAACCAAATTCAAAGAGTGATGCTTCCAAAAATCCACATGACAGTATCCCTATGCTTTCTCAAAGGAGATGTAAGGTGGTACTGCTAGGTGCCAACTGTTCGGCACCGAACCCTGCCTTTTACTTCAATTACATAATCCTCAGTCATCTCTGTGACGTGTGACAAGCTTATCTTTATTTGTAGCCCCCAATTTTGAACCACCTTCCATCTTACGCAGCAGCATGAGGCCGATTGTCAGTTGGTAAAAAACAGCCACTTCTGTATCATATTCAGGAGCCCCAACTGACCTGATAGCTTCTTTCCAATCCACAATATCAACATTATCCAGTTTATTAATTTCAACCACCTTCCTCTTCCAGGTTGTATACGCAGATCAACCCTCTAAAGATCTGATACTCTCTGATTGTAATTGTGTAGTATTTCATTTGCCAGACCCCACGCGACAACATTCACACGGCCTTGTGACTGGCAGTTGGTCGAAATACTGAGTACAGCACATAGCTAAGAGTCACTAACATCCAGTAGATCCCACACATTCGCACGCAATGAAGGGATTTGAAGAGCACATGCAGAAACAGCCTGAGACGCGGGAACCATAAACGATTGGTTACCGAGTCGCAAGGCTGGCATGGGATTATATCGGCGAGAGGGAACAACGCGTACAGACAATGCACGCCTTGGTGCGCGTCCATATGAGGTACGTTTTACCGCGGAAGTGGCATGCGATGAGGAAGCGGTGGTGGCGGATATTGCGGTGGCAGTGTCTGAGCGTTTTATCACAACAGCACAATAGGGTGTTTCACGATAGAGCTCAGATGAACCCCAAAACAGTGTTTTTGAGGCAACTGAATTGGTTTTGTGTTGTTTTTGTACCATTTTTGCCTCGTTTTTGTTATCGTGAAAGACCCTAATCACAAATGAATACAATAGGTGTTTCACGAGCTCAAAACGAACCTCAAAACACCGGTTTGGAGACCAACTGTATTTATTTTGAGTAGTTTTTGGTACCGTTTTGACATTTGTTTTTGCTATCGTGAAAGACCCTAATGCTGTCCAAATCGTGTTGAATGGGTGGGTGCAGTACCTTAGGACCTCATGAAAATCCTGGGAGCAAGACGATTTCGAAGCCTGGGACGTAACCAACCAAGCACCACGTAACCATGAAATTCGTTGTCCGCGACTACATGAAAGGATTCGGAAGGAAGGGGATAAAATGGAACTGGGGTATCAGGTATGAAGGTGTCTACTGCACTGGTACAGTAATCAAATGTCAACAAGGGGCATACATACTCTGAGAAACGAGTGATATAGTCAATCGTAAGGCTGAAACAGAGGAAGAATTGTCTGAAGACAAGGAAGCAAGGCGGAACTCCTTTTTCGCTTCCTCCACGCACTTAGCCTGCCCTAAAATGATTTACTGAAGGACGTACAAGGAGGTCAAAAAGGCAAGGATTGTGGATACAGATATGAAACCAAGAAAGTCCCATGGCAACGCGAGTATTGACGAAGCAGCCCCCGTTTTCCCCGTTAGCGAGGTAGAGGTTGCACTAGTTTGCCTGGGCGAGCTTGAGCTTGAAGCCGAGCTTGAGGCCGAGCTCGAGGCCGAGCTCAAGGACGTCTCCACCGCATTTCTATTGCTCAATACTGAATCAGCCAGGCACTTGAGCAAAGCGCAGAAAGGGCTCAACTCAGTGAATATACGGAGGTACTCAATTTCGAAATAGGCCGTGTCATAATTCCTGGGATTAGGGACCAGGTCGACGCACAGGCCTTGACATAGTCCGCCGCGATCGAAGATTCCTGGGACCCCAGCATACCCACCGCATATGTCAATCTCGAGTTTGAGCGTTTGTGGGCCAAAATGTGTCGAAAAGTCGCATGTCGCCTGGGGATACAACGCTGAGGGAAGACCCCAATTTGATGGATTCGGAGAACCGGTCGAGAAATCTGCAGGTATGTTGGGTCGCTAAGATATGCTCAATATATCAGAGAGGTAATCCGAAATCGATGGAACTGGGCCTACCGGAAAGAACCAGAATCTCATGCCTATTTCATCCCAAAGAAATGCAATTCCTCTACGCAAGAAAGCGATTAAAATGGATCAACGATTTTCAAACGAAATAGGGACATACCCTCCACCATTTTGAGCGAACCTGGCCCCGTAATTATTCGGTTGATTCTCACGGACGATACAGCCTGAATTGAATGCAGTCTCGTTCCAACAATCCGTTGGCCCAATTGTTCCCGTCTCAACGCCGGTAGTTGCCTCCGGATGTGTGCAGTTTTCTGACGTGTGAAGGGAGTATTGGTTCTGTGTGGCGAGATTTACATTCTCTAAGTTGATCACATTCAGCACCTTCATAATTTTCATCTATTCGCGTGCAACATACCAACGATATCAATTTCTCCATATTGAGGCCAATTCGACGCGTCTCCGCCCTGCACTTTGATATCAAACGTCTAGCCGTGGGCTACAAGTTAGAAAACTTACCAGGGTCCAAAATGACGGCCAACTAGATCAATGGTATCAGTAGAGAGCGAGATGCCACACATGAATCGACATACACAGAACAACTATAATCCAATAACGGATTCAGATCGTAGGTGTAGCAAAGGTAATGCATGTACGCACCCATACGGCATATGGAAAGCTGAAAATAAAACCAAATTCCCTGATTTACCTTAGCTTGAGTGGACATAAGTACACTGGCCCTAACATAGGTCGTCGCTGGATTTCAGGGGATCAGGCCCTATTACCCACGCAAATGCACATAGCCTGGAACGCACAGTTCCCAACCGTAGTGTTATCGGCTTTGATAATTGCGTGCCCAGCAGGGTTGACAGAGATAAGGCCCTGAGTCTGAGCGTCCGGCCCAGATTGGAACCTGAAGGAGCATCATCAACAAGTCCACCAGATATAGAGGAGCCGACCATGACACTCACGACACGTTTCCCCAGTTTGTAAAGTCAACGCCTTGTTGAAAATCCCAGCCGTTGAAGCTACCGTAAACAATTAGGGCGTTCGGCTGATTCCCGCTCTACGGAAGCGCTCACAATGTAGAGCCGGAATAGTTTTGAGTGATGGTGTATGTTGTTGCAGCCACGGAGACAGCAAGCAGCCCAGGGAGAGCGAGAATAAACATGGGGAAGACCGACAGGCGTGGGGTCCTTCTTTTCTATTCTTGAGCTTCCTCGGAGGCTAGGAACGTGTATGTATGTAATAACGAGACCCTGGATCAAAGGAGGATGCCACACCTACACGGGGGCCAGTAGTCTGCCTTGCCAACGCAAGACAGCCTGAGCGAGGCCTATCAGGGTTCTAGACTCGCCTGCAGTGCAGGCGCGGAGTCGAACCGACAACTATAGTTACATAAGGTTGCTCGAGACATGCATCCTGGAAAGGAAATAGTCCACCATAGTGTTCTGCGTCCCATTCCTTTGCCAACTCGTCACACCTCTCCTTCGCCTCGGCATATTCGGCCAGCGGGATCCAACCTTCAATCATTCGCCCTAAGCTGGTCCGCGATTTCAAATCGAGCAGCCTTATAGCGCATCAGTGCGTGGTACTCTTCTGAGTGTTTCCTGGTTTCGTCGGGTCCAAATACAAGGGGACACTGGACATGGGGATACACTTGTGGGCCGCGCATATTCCAGCAGCATGAGTGTGCGTCGAAGTTCTAGAAAATGATCGGCCCAGCATCGACCCACAGCATGCAGGAGCCACGCAAGGCCTCTGCGATGTCGCACCTGCGCAACTTCTCGTCCATACTTTGAAGTAAATGAAGGTCACCATCTGGTAGAATAGATGGGTATTGGCTAAGCCATGCTCAAATCGAACTTCCCCTTGCTGATCGTCGGGGAGAGTGTCGATAAAAGGGGGAAGTTTGGCGCCCCTTTTCTCAGTCCACGACGGTATTTCAATAAGTTGCCCATCATACGAAATAGCGGGAGGTACATCACATAGTAGAGCAAGGGGACGGATGCTAGCGTGTTGCCAATCGATGAGGGCCACAATATCAATTGGCTCCGGAGCAGGTGCACATACATTGCCAACATCAGCATCAGGATGCCACAAAGTCGGGCGGAAAACATCGGTATCTAAGTAGGGCTTTTGGACCTTTATTGCCTCAATGAAACGCTCGAGGCGGTCGACATGGTCCGATAGGAGGATCCGAGGTCTGAAACTGGTTACTGACTGTTCGCGTTTTGGCGTACGCACGAACCCAAGCTTGCTCAGCATGTTGCGACAGCAATAATGGATTCGGAAGCCGTAGCCCCTGGAAGGAGACATCGCGGAGATCTCAGCAAGGTGTCTCCGCTGGACATGCTAAGGTACACTCACAAGGACCGCGATCCACGTCGAGATTCGCCCGTCCTTGCCGCAAAAATACCGGATCGACAATGGGGCCGATACGAAAAACGGTCAGCACCATCCGTTCTTTCTGACAGTGGCGAATAGAGATCACGGTTTTTTTAGTTCGGGCGGGACATCTTCCTTATACTATAATAAAGGCTGCCGAATTGACTGAAGCGGGTACTGGCACAGGCTGTCTCCGCTTTCACGACTCCCGTAACAAGATCCTTCAGGGTCCCAAACGTTGGTTTCAAAACCCACCGATTGTAATACGACACGCCTGCAACCTTCTCCACGATAATGAATTCAGTATCAGCCGCATTAGTTTTCGCTAAGCTCGAGGAAATCACCCGAGGACAAGGGATCTTGAGTACAGACCGGACATAATCCATCGTCGCCACTTCACATGCGGCGACAAGATAGGGGTCGCCGACATTTAGGCTTGTCGAATTTCAGCAAAAAGACTTTGTTGTAGGCACCTGGACGAATTCTTTGATCATTCTATTCGTGGACGATGCTCAGAATATTCAGCTTGCCTTCCCCAATCTTATCAAAACTGAGGCATGAGTTTGCGCCCACAGTTTGACAAACAATGGCCGCCATCGCCTCCACATCGAATTTACGGTAACGAGTCGCAAGCTCTGGGTTCAATGAGAATGATAAGATGATCATGCGATGCCATGTCGCAAAGGCACAGACGCTCTGCTTCATTATAAAGCTATCGACCACTTGGGTATGCGAAGAGCTTTTCAGAATTTCCCACGCAGGAGCGCGTCATGGTGGACTGGCACCTCCCTGGTGGTGGACATCGGGATAATACATGGATGGGAGTAACTCGTCTGAGCATTGCGGATAGCTGGCCAATTTGTAGCCAGACCATCTGTGACGGTCTGGACTTCACATTGAATTGGTGAAATAGGAAGAATTTGAATGACAAATTTAACAATAGTGTGCGGCGGTGTGCGCAGGAGCCAGCCAAGCCTGTTGAAGAATCGGTACGAAGTATATGAATGAACCGATGCTGGCAGAATCTGGCAGTTACCAAACTGGGCCAACGTCAGTTCGGGTCGAGGGTAATAACCATTGTAGAACCGAGGGTAGAAAGCTTGGCAAAAATATCTGGAGACCAAAACCCAAAATGGGTGGGATACCAGGCGGAGGGTGCGACCTGGATGCCTAAAATTACAGGGAAGAGCATTCTAGGATACAGCTCAAATACCGAGAAAAGTCCGCCAGCTCTGCCCCACCTCCCCAAGCACCCGCAACATCTCTGTCTCCTCCAAATTCAGCATGATCTTCCGATCGCCGTCCGGTACTCCTTTGCGGGGATCTTCGATTAGTAGCGCTCGTGCTGCCGTCAGTGAATCCAAAACGAGCGTTAATTCGGTGCACTGGGTCGACGTTGTGAGTCAAGGTCATCCGCAAGTGAGAGTGCAATGCTTCCGTGCTGGTGTGCAACCTGGCGTCCGGGTTAATTCAGAATTCGAATAAGGAAATGAGAGCACTTATGAAAAGCTACCTCGGACCACTTGATGACAGAGACACCCACACGCTTGAGGCATTTCCATGTGGCAGCTAACATGATCCGCTCATGGAAGCTGCATTCCCGGAGATAGGCTGCCGTCGGACTATTTTGCATCTCTGTAATTACTAACCCGACGTCTTTGGCGCCCACGGGCCCGGCCTTGTTACGGGCATGCGATACTTCCACTGCACGCCTACGGGAGACGGAACAGGAATAGAAAAGCGATCAACCGTGGGTATTTCATACCTACCTGCAAATATCAAGAACGCGACGCGCATCACCGCTGATTGCGGAAACTTTCATTGCCGCAAATTTCACTGCGTCGGTATCCATCACTTCCTGAGGCTTGACTTCGAGTCCATCGGTCGCTGTCACTAAACGTGAATTAACAATAGTCTCCAGTTGTGAACGAGAGTACGGCCGAAAGTCGACCCGTTCCATTCCTTGAAGAGGATGGTGTCAGTGAAGTGGTAGAGCGAAAACAAATCAAACTCACGCACCAAGGCGACTGCGAACCTTGCCCGACATGACTCTTTCGGGCAGATCCATCGTATTCGCAACCGCCAAAACGATCAACTTGGAGTTCGCCAGGGATGGCCAATTGAAAAAATTGTACACAACGTCCTGCTTCTTCGTCACAAGTTGATCTAATTCATCCATCAACACGACACTGCAAGATCACTTTCAGAAGGGAACCACGCTAGAAGTTCTCAAGAAGGAATCACCAGGCATGGCTGCCAGGGCCGTCACGTCCACTCCCAGAGAAATATCTGTCCAATTTCCTCAATGCCTCTTTCGGGGAAATCTTCAGATGCTCTTCAGTGGCAATATCGGCCCAGACAATGCCCCCCATAAAACCCCGTAAGCCGCAGAGGGTTCGGGGATTTTCAGCCCGTTCACCTCCACGTAGGTAAATGGGTTCGATTCCTACACGACAGGGAGTCGGGAATCAGTTCGGCGTCACATCTTCGAGGATAGGAGGTGGGAGTATCAACATACCCCCCGTTCCGCCATGCGCTTAAGTTCCCGAACGACCGCAGTGCACGGTCGCGGTCTTTCCTGTCCCAGGGACGCCAGATATGTCTGGAACGACCAACATTCAGAGAGGCATTTAAAGGAACGAAGTGAAAAACAGCCCACAGAGACAACCCCCAGCCCCTTCCTCGAGCAACTCAAGTACCTTGGCCAAGATGTCGGTATACTCCTCTTCGCGACAAGGTAGAGCTTCTGGCCTCGATCCGACATGAAGTACGTGCATCGCGCGCAAGCGAGCATCTTTCGGTAAGTGTCCTAAATCTATGGCTTCCGTGAACGTGTTCTGGGATGCCACCTGTTGAGAAATTCTCCTCCTTTTCGTCTCGACACGCGCTTTGAGTGCTGCTTTGGAATGGGGCGTCGGTGCCGCCCTACGCCGTGGCGTGATTGTAGATTTCGAAGAACCCCGCTTGGATGGCGTGTGCGGGACACCGCGTGCCTGGCCGCCGGAGGATATACGATGGTCGTGCCCAAATCTGAGCTCAAGACCGAGGCTGCCAACGGTGAAGGAGCTCTAGCAGACGATTCCGAGGGTGAAGTCCTGGAGACGGAAGCAGGAAGACCATGCACCTCTATTTCAGAACTCGACGGTGCGCCTCTTACGCGCTTCCGAGATTTTGTAGGCGTTTTGAGATCCGCAGTCATATCGTCGTCGTCTTGAGAGTCTTCATCTCTATATTTGGATATCAGACCGCCTCGGTCTCGCCGTTTCCTTGACAGGGCCGCGAAGAGTGCTGGTCTCCGTCTCGATCAAGATTTTTCCGTGGCGTGTCGTCTATAAGAGATTCCAGAGGCTCCACGCACCAAGCTCCAGGGTCTACTGCAGGCCCCTGTAGAACTTGTGCACGATGATTATTCCAGTCGAAGACGTAAAATATGCCCTGAACAGAGTCAAGAGCTGAAAGGCAAGAGAATGTACGTCCATTCGTATCGTCCCGATCCGTAATGGTATTGGTGACAAAGCATTTATCGAGTAAATCTGAGGGTGAGATTACGGCAGATGAGTTTAGAGAATAGTATATTTCGTTCTACGTAGGCCCAACGTTAGACATCCATTCTAGCGAGAGGGAATGAAATTGCATACAGCTGCGTGGTCCCGATGTGCTCGAACTCGCGCCATCTCACGAGGCTGGACAAACCAATGCACTCTGACCCTAGGGCTGCCATCGTTTCCATGTGTCGCATTCCCCTCCATGATCCTTACTTGCCACATCGCGACAATGACGCCAATGCTTGGATAGGACGGTCCGTCGCGTGTTAACAAGGACGACATCGCCAATACGCAGCATCTCGCTCCGATCGCTGGCAGTGTGCTGGCGATGTATTGTAGAATAATAGTCCGTGACCCATTTTCCTTCGCGGTCATTGGGCTTGGGATAGTACTTGACCTGACTGGAAGGCAGGGCGCTTTCAGGCCAGTAATACGTGTATCCAGACTTATATGACCCAACGGGCCCTGATGGCTAAGGATTGCTGACTGATGCGGGTCGACCGTCGCGGTGTCGTAGGCTGCATCAAGAAAGCGCGTAAGACTAATTTGTTTCCGCTCCAGGTACCTTACTAAGCTTACCTGCACCGCCTCCTGGATGGTCTTCATCCCAGTCTCGACAGCTCGTTTTCGTTGCGACGGAGCTCGATCTATGCGAATCGGACATTCTCTCACGCGCTGATTCTTTCATGGCAACTTCATTGCCTTATATAGAAAGGAATCTCCAACTGGCTGGCTCAAAACGCGGCGGGTTTCCAAGTTACACTTGAGGGGAATGAGGGGTAGCAATATTTGGCTCTCTAGAAAGGCTGTCGAGTGCCATGAAGTCTTTGATCCGGTCACTCCCCGGTGCGGTGAAGACGAAGCTTCAGAGTTCTTAGCGTGGTGCTTCACAATACCGTATTGGAGTTTTCTCCTCGCTGCTATTCGTCACCCCAATCAAGTCATGTCTTTCCCCTCACGCGAGGTCAATGTACCCAACTGATGGCTTTGTTCAAAGTCATCGATTGTATCTTCTTTTGTAATCCGCCTGGACAAGGTCTGATTCCTTCTCAGCATCCCCTCTTCTCGGGCTTCTCTGCTCAAGATGTACCCGCGTCGCGACCGAAATCCCATTACAGAATCGTGGGTCCCCACAAATAGTCCATGTAACAGAACCTAACTCACATCAATTGCTTTCACTGTCTCGGGGCAGAAACTCCTGCACTCATTATGCAGGCTTCACACATTCAAGGAATGAGACGCTGCTTCGAGAGATTAGTCGTACGTTTGAGGCGAAGTTTCTAACTGATTTTCGTTACTGTGAACCCCCACGATAGAGCAACGTCCTAAATATAAATAGAGTAAACATAGGAAAGCGGACTGTGTTACCAAAAATATCATCCCAGCGAGATCAACCATACACAAACGCCAGTCTGAGCCTGAGAGTCCTATTTGTCTTCCCGCACCTCCCCAGTGGGATCTACCTCATCCTCTTCGCCAAATTCAATCATCGACCCTATGCCCGCCAAGTACTTTTTCCATTCCAGCCTCGCCTCGTTCCACTCACTCGTAACTGGACATCGTTTTCATCACTCTGCCCATCAAATCCGTACACGCCTATTGCAAGCGCTTCACGGAGGTACCCTAGCGCAGCACCACTGCCGCCCCATAACGCCCTTCCCACGCCTCCTAAAACCATTGTTTCGAGCCCAGCGGGACCGCTCTCATCCGCAGACGACTCTCCACTCCCCCAATCGCGGGATAGACAGTATGTGAGTAATGCACTCGACACCACAAGCAACGTCTTATCCAAGGCATCGGAGACGCGCAGATAGACTGATGGAGGGGCGACGAGTCGCAGGGAATTGAGTGCTTGTAGAATCCCATTGACAAATCCTGCGAGGGGCGGAATGATGCGAGATGCTGAGGTGGGACGTGGATCCCTCCACCCACATTCCCACCAAGTGCGGAAGGGCGTGACTGAGAGCCCAAGGTAAGATCGAACCCCGGCACAATCAGCCAGTCCGATGGCCTCTTCCCACTGCGAGTA
Source organism: Hydnum rufescens UP504 (assembly GCA_014904985.1). Taxonomy (NCBI): domain Eukaryota; kingdom Fungi; phylum Basidiomycota; class Agaricomycetes; order Cantharellales; family Hydnaceae; genus Hydnum; species Hydnum rufescens. The sequence continues at coordinate 121,580 of MU129006.1, read as the reverse complement.
GCATCGGCGACTTCTTTTTCAAAGGCATCTTGTGCATCCTTAAATCCACGGGTAACAATGTCATAAACCGCATCTTCAATGATAGGTCGTAATGCTGCTCGGAAGTCAAGACCAATACGCCCAAAGGACGAGGCGCAGTAGGCCAGCTGAGTGATTAACGACGAAACGGATGACATGTCCACAGCCGGAATCTCCCTCAGTGTCGTTCTCAGAAGAGTTAATAGCCTGGTGAGAAACGCGCTAGTGCATGTAGTTAAAAACGATCGAAGCATTGCAGGTGATAACTGAGATTGGGGAGATAGAGCGGTCACAGATGTCGGGGCCGGCAAAGGAAGGAATATTGAGGAATATTGGGTGACGAGATCGTAGACGCCCTCACGGAATACTTCGATCCATTTTCGAAGGTACCTCGCTGGGTCTTCCTGTCGATGCCGCTCGGTACCTGTGGCACGATCGAACGCGTCCTCCAGATTGGCCGCTCGTCCCTGAATAAAGGCGACTGCCAGCTGATCCTCACTCAACACGTCCATCCGCCGCAATAGATTCACAGTTTTAAACAAGACGGGCAATTTGGCAGGGGCCCGCAGCTGATGCAGTAGTTGATTCAGCAAAGACTGCATCGAGCCCAAGACCGACGCGTGCACAGAATCAAGAAGAGCTGTCTGCGGCAGCACCGCCAATAGATTTCGCTCAAAATGCCCAACGAGATCCAACGCCTCGGCATAATACCCACTTTGGACACACGTCGCGAGGAGCTGGGGTAGTTCAAGGACGTCGAGAAGCTTATCGTGATGCTCTAGGACGAGGGAGGCTTTCCGCCTGTCCCTTTGGATACTCTGGGTATTTTCGACAAATCGCCGAGATTCGTGTTCTAAGGATGGTATCCATTCTTCGAGTATTGAATCTAGGGAGGTCGTGAGGGATTCGAGAGACGAAGAAAGGACAGTCGAGGCAGAGTGTAAGGAGAGAAAAGTAGTGTGCTGGTTATGGCATAACTGTGTGAGGTCTGCGGTAAGAAGGTCAGACTCGGTGGCAAGACGAGTTGGCTCAGTTAATAAAGTGGTGAGTGGGAGAGAACTAAGATGTGAAAGGTACAATTTCGTTGCCGGAGATGTGAGCACAGCCTGAGAAGAGGGCGTCGCTGTGGCCACAAGCAACTCTGGCAGCGTCACTGGCGCTTCCAGAGTCGAAGGCTCGACGTCAACCATCACATTCGGAATTAGCCGGAAGCCTGATTCCGGAACGGGGAAGTGGGTCCTCGTTGATTCGTTGATGTAATCATTGGCGGCCTGGCATGCGCCTCGCTGGCACAGATACGCAATATCGGCGACAACAATTACAGCAATTGTTTGCATCCAACCATTATTTCTTTCCACAGAATGCGCTGATATAAGCGCCTTGTGGCCATTAGTCCCCTTATAGGTTTACCAGTTCACAGCTCCAATCCTGATCATGGGCTGCGGGCTCCCTGGGCCGCGTGGTCACCCTAAAAGCTGTGGTGGATGGCTCAAATGAAGACCCGTCTTAATCTTGAAGTTGTGGAGTAATAATTCTCTTGTTCACTTGGATATTATGCGTTTGATTCTCATCCTTCTGATTCCTCTCCCTATATTGTGAGCAGGCTGAGAACACTCATCTCCAGGCCCATTCGATTTCGGCCCGCCTCCTAATCAGATTTTCTTTTCGGACGTGACAGCACCCTTGGCTCCGCGTGTTCTCTGACAAATTTCAAAAAAAAAAAAAAACTTTTGCATTTGCCCACTGAGATAAGGTGACGAAAGACAGTGCACTGCCCAGCGATTCTCGAGTGTCCAGGAGCGGTGTGGGGGATTCTCAAACCCGAACCATTTTGTTTTCGGGTTTCCTATTATAAATTGAAGTCGATTTTAGCCCCAAAAGGTCAATCCACGCCTTCGTGCAGGGTCATATCAGCTTTGCCGACTCTGTAGGGGGTCCCCATATGCTCCCAAATTTGTTTTGACGTGCGTGTATGATGCTGCGGAAAACTCCTGATCATGATCCTTACCTTACAGTACCATCATGTGGCCCTGGCTCGAAAACCATTCAGCAGTGCGACCTGTGAAGCGAACTCTTTTTTGGAAGCGACAAAGGACTGCCTCCCAGCTTCTCCGCCATGTGGAAGCATCAACATTCTTCCTTCCTCCATACGACATCACTCCACAAAACCGCAGCTTGATGGCGGGTCATACGCGAGCTTTGTTTATAAGTCGCAGTCTGGCGATGCTTATCAGATTGCATGGGATGGGAACCGAATGCACCCTTGGCATCAACCAACATTAGGGAAACTCGGCGAGTCGACGTGTACACCCTTGCCGTGTCAATGAGTGCGTGTGACACATGAATTTCTCGAGTGGAGGGGCTGCCGTCGGTCATTACCTGCATCCCTATCAATTTTTTTTCTCCTTGTCAGGGTGTCTAACTCTTGTGGGTAAGGATGACCAAACCCTGTTGGAAGAGAGACAGCCTGGGATGAAAACTCGGTAAGCTGTGTGATTGCTGGGGTGATTGCCTATGTAGGGCAGCTACGGGTCCCGACTTTCCTTATTTGTTCGGGGCGACCAGGCCCCGGCCTGGGTAGCCTCCTCCCACCACCAGCGTCACCTCCGAGTGATCGGACTATCTGAGGGGTGTCGCGTGTCTCTAATTTTTAATCCCCGAACCGCAATCAAGGACGTACCTGGGCGCACCATGGACATATGAGGACCCCCCTCCACATACTCCACATACAGTAGGTATCCCTATGTAGCTGAATAAACTCACGAAACAAGGCCAACATTGTCGGTTTCAGAGCTCATTTCATATTCTGTGAGTTGATTTATGCGGTTATTGCGGGATTTGCACCATTATCGCTAACATTTCCATTTAAATCCAAAAAATCAACTCTTCATACGGGGATGAAATAGATTCACAAAGAGGGGTGCTTTTCAGTCCATACGCGGACACGCGTACCTATACAATCTAACTATATTATGTATTTCAAATTCCTCTGGCTCCATTGCTTCTAACAGCAACCGCGCAGTGCCAGGTGTATGGACACGAAAAGGAAAATATCACACCACAAATCATTGGGAGGACCTATCAATCAAAAATTAAATGTATCCGATAACGATGCACTGGTCCTCCTCCTGGGCAATCAAACAGGGAGACGCCCCAGCGCGAGGGGTCAAAAGGGCATTACCCCTAACCTGACTCGAAGCGAGGCGGGGGCGGGCGCGCGCGCGCGTATTGCAGTTATTGTAGTATAATTCAAACAACCTCGCTCCCCAGTTCCCCCTTAATGATGCCGTTGTGACACGGTCCGTTTCGGCCCTTATTGGACTAAAACCCGCCCTTTTTTAAACTTCGTCCCTGTGCGATTCCTGAACCTGAGCTTTTTTTTGTACAGTATTGTATGGGGCAACTAAAATGACAATAGAAGTGAAAATGGATCATGATGGGTCGATATACCGATCCTCTGGGCCTGGCTACGCGAGCCATCTCTAGGCAACATCCGCGTCGAGTCCATCTAAATTAGATCTTAGGGCAAACAAGCGTCATATGCGGAGACAAGCGGTACTTTGTAGGCCAAAAAAATAAATTAAAGGCTATCGGTGCGCACAACCCCAAGTCCGTCCCGAGCCAACTTTTTCGTGGCGGCACGGCCGACGAGTGGGTGCACACGCAATGACTTTGTTGAGAACGGTCCTTTGAAAATAACGCCGATCTTCAGCCGAGGGCGGGACTTATAGGATCGGCAGTAACAATGTCATATTGGACCATTCAGTGTCACCAATTTGAAGGACACGACTCATGTTACGGGCCATATGAAGCTATGCCCTGTCAATCCCAATGAGCAATAAGATGAAAATTGCTCTCATCAGTATAGCCCCTATATCGGATGCGTATGGTTTCACGCTGATGACCGTTGTTGGCCTCCCGGCTGGTATCCGGCTCGCTAGTGTTGGCAACGAACAGAACAGTCAAGGCACTGGGTGGAATATTGGACAATTTAGTTACAAGTTAAAGATAAGGCAGAGACGCGTATTGTACTCAATCTAGGGGGGGAGACATCAGATATTCTAATTATACTTCAAACTGCCTATGCTTTCGGCCGGCGACGAATACAACGGGTCCGAAGCGGATGATATGATTGGCGATAGGACGAGGGGACGAATTGGGTGTGTCGGGTGGATATGCTTTGACTCGAGGGGTCGGCCGGGACTCCAGGCTAGTCACATCGACATAAACCATACTAAACACGGCTATTGAAAATACCAGATGCGTCATGGATCGTCCAAGTCTCCACCGCATTTCACCCTCAGTACGTGTCTCCTTACGGAATCGCTCCTCGTGTACGTTTTTCCGCAATGGGGACAACTGTGTTTGGGATTCTGATGGGATTTTACGTGTCGGGAGAGATCGTGTCCGCGTTGGAATAGTGCCCCGCAGAGGTGACATGCGTGCGGTCGTAAGGGCGTCGCAGCGGGTGTGTTTGATGGAGCGGATGGAGGGCTGGGAAGTATAGAGGAGACGCTTGAAGCGGGCGATCCCCGCATGGAGGAGGAAGACCTCGGCCGACCGGCACTGTACGGGGTACTACGGCGATCGGTTCTCCCAGTACGCGTTGAATTGGACGGATCGTCTGAAATTCCGCCCTGGACAAATAGCGGCATGTACGCTTGGTGCTGCGGGGCTGCAAACTGGTCCCGAACGCTAGGTGTTTGCACTACTCGTTTTTGTATATCATTGGCAGAGCCCGTGTGTGCTTCAGATGAGGGACATCAGCTGGAGGCAGAAAGGGGGCCATCGCGAGGGCACATACCGTAGTACTGCGAATTGTCCGCAAGGTCTGGGTATTGATGATGCCGTGTATCGCTGACTTGGAATGCAGTGTCAAACCCGGGGTATGGGCTGATTATTTTGAGGCTGAAAGCTCTGCGAGGATGCGTGGAGCCGAATGGGTACTGGGTAAACTGCCCTTGACCAGGAACGTAGGTCGGGTTGGGATACGGTTCAGACTCGTGAAAGCCAGGGATCCGACATGTTGTTAAAGAAATTGACACTGGTACAAGATCGGGGTGGCCACGAAGACAATTCGTTGGTGGCTATTTTATGTTCAGCGTCGGGGTACTGTGGGTGAGCGGATCAGTGGGGAATAGGGGCCCAAGAGCGATCATGAGGACTAACGAGAGGCGCCCACTGGGAAGTAAGATAGGTATTTGCCATGGGGAAGTAAGTACGGATTCAGTCCCCGTCCTGGTACTTGGGAAATAATCACGGTCCCGGGGTAGAAGAAGAAGGCTCAGGAATTAGCCAAAATGACGAGGTAAAAAAGCGCAAGTCCACACCTCTTTATAAAGCTTTGGAGAGAGAGATCTAGATTAGCATTCAATTGGATTATCGTACTACCTTGCTTCAAAACAAGAGCGGTCCACGTACCCCGAACCGAAATACAGCAAATTTAATGGGAGAAAGCTGTTCCCACCTCCATTTTCATCGTCGTTGTCGTCAATTTCCGTATTTAGCGTACCCAGATCATCATCGCGATCAATTCCTGATGCGCCCCGACGGTATTTTCCGAGTTGATACACTGTGATACGAATTCGGCTGCCGTCCCGGTCTGAATGTGTTCGGATTGAGCAGATAGGCGCCCAGGTAATGACGACGGAGGCCCTGGCCTCAGCCGGGAACATGAGGCAACATGAGGCAATGTCGCATTTCACCCGTCACCCGCGATCATGGTAACCGCCCGAAAACTTCCTACACAGCCTTCTCACCACCATTCAGGGACCGGGTGCATCATTTCGGTGCATTAAGAGTCATGCATGGCCTTGCCCAAATACGGGCGACTATCATACAAATGTATTCTACGCTCGTAACTAGCCGCCCCGGCCAAGCAGATCAACCAACTTTCCAATCACAGCTCTATTTCGAAACGACAGCCCCTGCTGCCCAGGGTAATCATCAATCACAGTTTCAGCAGGGGCTAATGGCTGTACTGCTGAAATCCCATTAGCTCCCAAACCCCCCCCGGCGAACATTGCCACCAAGGAGAAGGCTGTACCGGCGTGCCTTTCCAGTTCCTTGCAGACGCGTTCGAGCCGTAACAGGTACGTCTTGCACCCAGCGACGACGGCATTTGCGTAGGGAACGGTGCGATAGATACACGGTTGGGCAGTCTAACGTCCATAGCAGGTAGGGCATTGCCGCCTCTCGATCTCGCTGATTCACGGGCGCTTTCATCTTCCTCAATCGTGGGAATATGGGGTGGGAACTTAGCTCTCGTGCGGGCGCCCTCCACAGCCGCAGCACCTGTGGGCCAGCCTGCAACGGGCGGTGAGGGTCGCCGAGAGCGGACCTTGGTCCCTAACCCGATATATTCCCGGTAGTGGGTGTGGTGATGATCAGGATCAAGATCAAGATCCCTCATTTTACTCGCCGATTCTTGGTCTTTGTACTGTAAACTGTCTTTCGAATTATTATCGACTCGGACACAGCGAGGGGCGCCCATGCGGTCAGATTCATCTCGTCTTGGTAATTTGTTGTCCCTGTCCTTCGACACGGTCTCGGCGTAAGGGACCCCTTCGGCAAGTTGAAGCTCCGGATCTGGAAGTACGCAATCTTTCTGCTCTGTTGGACTGGGCGTCTGCCAAGCCGTATTCTCATCTTCAATTGTGACGGGTCCGGACGTCAGTCCTGACTCGGACACAGTCGATGTGGTGCTGCGTGACCGGGTCAAGCTCGGCGGATTTAAGATAGTATGCGAGCTGCGATTAAAGAGGGAAGATTTGCTGAATGGCCCACCGAAGCTCGAAAGCGAAGGTAGGTGTGGTGTTGTAATAGGGGGGATCGCCAAAGCGAGTGAAGGCATTGACAATGACGAAGTAATGGACTGGGGGACATCTACCGGGGGATGGCTGCCAGTGCTCGCATTATGCGCAGAAGGTACGCGAAGAAGCGGGAAAACGGTCTCATAACAAGCATTGCACGCCCGGGCAGGAGTGGGCGCTCGTGTCCTCTCAGAGGAATCGGTGATGTAAAATGTCTTCAGGGTCCAATCAGCACGAGAAGATCCACGCCAAACTCACAACACACGCACCCTTTCCGAACAACTTGCGCACACAACCCTCCCGCACAGCCGGCAATGATGTCGACGCCGGCTCCAATTGAACCGATCCTGACACCTCATGCACGCCTCCGCTTTCTGATCTGGTACCCATATCGCGGGCACAAAATGGTCCACGTTTCGCCGGCGCTCAGCTATAGGCCTCTTCTGATCCGTTCCTTTCCCAACTGGAGTAGAGAGCTCTCCCGACGCCGAAGACGCGATAGAAGGATCGTGGGGCACAGCCTGAAGCGCACGCCGTAGATGAGTATTCGATGTGGACGAGGTCAATGTAGAATCCGGGTGTGTCACTTGCAACGAAGCGAGACGAGCTGTTTTCGCTGCCCGGATCGCAGCAACCCATTCATCTCGCTCCTCTCGACTCGCTAGTGGCACAGAGTACCGGAAATTTCATTTAGCCTCCAATCTGGGACGAAACAAGGCCCAGGAACGACATACCGGCATACAAAGCAAAGGATCCCTCGGGACTCATGACCTCAAACATGCGTTCCTCGTCAGGGGCAGCCACAACGGGCGACATTACAACGTCGATATCCAAAAGCTCGGCATTCCCACGATACCACCATCGCTCTTCAGCACCCTCGTCTCTGCCTACAGCTCCGCGCAGCATCGACATCGGAGGCGAGGGAAGCATCTTCCTCGATGTAGTCGGTCTGATAGGCGATGAAAGAATCACATCAGCGTCCGAACGGCTTCTCGTCCTTCCCGTTCTAGGCACCCCTGAATGACGGGTGCTATGACCGAGGCCAAGAAGTCGGTTCTTCCCATCACGTCTGTTGATCGGCTCGGGTAGCATGGACTCTGTTGGAGTAAGGCGACTATCGGTGCTCCCGACTAGGCCTAAACCTACACTAGTATTGGCCCATTCGCTCCAGACGCCCCAATCTTCACGCTCTCCGCCCCGACTGATCCACAGGAGGCAGTCACTGAACAATAGAACATCGCGCACTCGGCGATCCGAACCGCGGTCAACTTTTATGAGAGTTGAACGACGCAGAAGTGTCCGACCGGGTGCAATTAAAGGAAAGGGAAGATTCGGAGTGGCACGTTGCAAAGATATCAGTGAGAGGATTAGCGAATGTGAATGAAGTGACGCATTGAGTGTATCTGTGACTGCATATTTGACAGATGCCGTCACTACCACCGTCACACGAAACATAGGCAGTACGTACTTCTGGTAAGAAGAGCCTGGACTTCCAGCAATGCAGGGTGCTCCGGACCACTCGCGCTGGGGCATGCAATTAAATCCTATGTCGAGTGTCATAATTCGCCACGCACGAATAGTTAGTTCGAAAGTCTTACCTTGACAAGGAGCAGATACCGGGGGCATCGCTGTATGATGGTGAGCATCCAGTCGCGCAGTTTCAATCTACGACATAAAGGGTCCGCCTCCCTGTCTTTCAGCCAAAGGGCAAAGGCAGGGTCATAGCCGTTAAGACCAGATCCAGATTGGGCAGGCCGGGAGGAGGATTGAAGATATGAAGGAGGTGGGGTAGACAAAGCAGTTAAGAGGGACAGGGCCGAAGGGAATGCGGTAACATAAGGGTTATACATGGAAAGATACGGGAAATGTGACAACAGAATTTGTGAAAAATCGTACAAGTTGGGTATTTTTATGGATGTAGAGCCAGGGGTTGCTGTTGGTCCCGCCGGATTAATGGTCTGAGGTTGGTCATGATAAGTCGTTGTCTCTGGGGTAGTGGCAACATGTGGATTGTTGGGGACATCAGGAACGAAAAGCGCTCGGAGATGGCTACAGAGGGAACGATGCAAATTCCATATATCGATAAAGTTGGAGAAAATGGTCGTGAGTTCGTTACGAGTTAACAGTGGAGACGGGTGAGAGAGCGATGACATCAATGGCTCGAGGAAATGCTACAGTTGTTGATTCTGTGAGCGGATCCAACTAGTCAATGTTTTCAGGAGTGGAGATTCTGACCGAATAAACAATATCCAGGCCATTGACGTAGGTATTCTCACTTTCCCAAATTTCCATCCATGATCTTCTGCTTCTTGGTCTCTAAAGCGTCATCGCTCTTGTGTGGTGCGATTTTGATCCTACTTTTATCCCTGCGGGCCCCATTTTGACGAAGACCGTTCGACATCCTAACCCTGGGGTTCAACTCGATCGAGGACATGCTTCCCGTAGAGCTCGGACGATGTCGCATGTCTGGCCGGTCACCCAACCGCGATAATGTTGAGGAAAGGGGAAAGACGAGTAGCTCAGAGCTCGTAGAATGGACTTCTTCATCCTCAGGAAGGGAGTCGATAGAGTTGCCACTAGAGACAGAGAAGCGCTGAGATGTGGCAGAGGGCAGGGGCTGAGACATGGGGATCGAAGTGAGAGATATCCGACGGAAGGGAAGATACGGTACTTTTCGAACGTCTCGCTCTCGTAAGGTATGATTCGGAGGGGAACAAACCGCAGGCTTATCTGAAATCCACAGTATGTTTCCAAATACCGAATAAGTGTGGCGAATAACGAACGCATGGCATGCATCAAGCGTACCATTGGGAACGCCATCCGAAGCTTGCACACCACCCCTGGACATAGGTGCACCTGACAATATGGTAGATTATCAAGGAATGGCAAGGCCTAGATCGATAGATACAGCTATACACCTCCACCAGCTCGGTATAGTGGGGCCTGGCGGGCCCAGGTTGTAAGCACAATGTAATGAGATAGCGACAGTAATTGAAGCCGGCAGTTCCCGCCGGCCACAACTGCCACGTTCAACGACAGTCGAAAATGGTTTGTGGTCTCATTGGGTGTTCTTAAATGCCATCTGACGGGACAATTAGCCTGGGACACCGCATGACATCAAAGTAAAAAACAACGCGTTCGCCAACGACGTTCGCAAGGGGAAGACCGCAGTACGACCATCACAGCGTCAAAAGGCGGAAAGAAAGACACCCTTAAGCACCATTGCTCTTGGGATAGTTGCGTTTGTGGTCTTCGGGGGAGGTGAGTGCATGCTTTCGGGTTCCCCAGAGATCCCAACTTATGTAACGGTATAGTTATCTTCGAGCTAGTCCAGGTCCTGCTTTCGTGAAAGCTCAAATCCCATGCACGTTACTGTACCGTATCTGCCCTTCAATCGGCTCCCATATTCCCGTCATAATAATGAACAAAGAAGTCCATTCGCGTTAAAATACAATCTTTGTGATCTCACTCCAACTCCATGTCATCGACTTTCCGCTGACCCCGGGCATAAATCCCTTCGCTCATCTTCCACACCTGCACAACATTATCTTCCGCGGCACTAGCAACGTACCATTCCATTCCCTCCCCCGTGGCCCAAGCAACGTCAGTCGGTCGACTCGTATGCCCCCCATGCATGAACAACAATTCGGGCGGGCCATCCTCTGCGTCGTCGGGCGTTTGTTCCAGGCCAATTGCAGCCAGATCCCATATGGCTACGCGTCTGTCGGAAGATGCAGAAGCAAATATAGTTTCATGTGTAGGTGACCAGGACAAATGCAAGATTTCGTCCGTATGCATGTGGAAACTATGCAGTGGTACCTTGAGGGATCGGGTGTCCCAAAGTGCAATAGTCTGAGTGAAACAACCCAAGTTAGAGACTGGCGAGCTGAAAAGAAAAACAATGCGGATTTACCTTGTCAGACGATCCTGTTAGTAGGAGCGTTTCGCTGCTGGGGCTGAAAGCAACGGCAAGGATCTCCTCTTCGTGGGCTTCCACTTGTTGGCTTGGTTTAGTGTAATCATGATTTCGTGTGTCCCATCTGGAGAGTAAAGCAGTCACCGGATGGAGACCGCCAAAAAAAAAGAATCATGCACACATCATCAGTTGCTTGTCATCGCCAACAGAGGCAAATATATTCTCTCTTGAAGCATGCCAAGACACGTCCTGGGGAATACATCAGGGGATATGAGCCCATTTAGAGTGAGCCACGACACATACCCCGACAACAGACGTATGACCGCGGTAAACAGCAAGAGGCTCGAGAGTCTTTTTCCCCTTTGTGAACGAGGTGATGTCCCTATGGGGAAACTAACTCAGAATAATACAATGAGATACTGATGGCAGGCAGACTGGCCATTGACACACTGTCATATCTTCGGAGGCTCCGAGAATATGTCCTGGTTTAACGGGGTTCCAGTCCAGCCCGAACCTATTCACATAATAGTCGTATATCTAAAGTGGGAACTTTGTGTAGAACGAAACGCACCCTTCCTTCTCTTGGCCCACAAGTTCGATATCAGGCCGGCACACACCACCTTTCTCTGGTTCACTCGGATGTTTTGTCCGATCGAATATAAATACTGAACCTTTAATCGCTTTGCTTGCAATAAGGTCTGGGTTTTGGGGCATGTACCGCGCGCGATTCACTTCGCCTTCGTGATTAATTTTCTGAATGATCTGAAGTCGAGCATGATGGGAAGTATTATGAGAGCCTATTTCTAGAATGCGATCGAGACCATGTATCAGTACAAACGATGAGAAAGAGACCCAGCATGGCAGGGGCATACCTCCTTTGTCGTCATCGTACTGGTCTCGACTCAGCACATCCCGATCTGCAGACTGGGGATCATTTTTCGGGAGCTGCAGAGTCGCGATTTGGAGGTAGTCTCTCCCCTGGAGAGATGTGTGAGTCCCAAAAAGTAGGCGGTGGCTGGTGTATGGCTTTCCTGGGGGACTGAGGTATACAGGTTTAGATCGAGCCAACATCAACGTACACGTCGAGGTTCAAGCACAAACCTTTCTACCTCAGGGAACCATTGACATGTTAGTGTTGGCCAGTCTAGTGCATGCGTAATTACTGTGTCGTAGAGATATGGTGTGTTCTTCTTCCTAGAATCAATAATGAGATCTGGATTCGGCACCCAAAGCATTTGGGGGGACAAACGCGCCATATCTTGTATTCTTCGTTGGTAGTCTTACTGTCAGCCTCCGCAGACTCGTCCTCAGACACCATTGTGCGCTGCATAAGTCTGGACGCGACGAGAGCGGCTAGCTCCGGTTTCGGGAGTTTGGATCCGTATCCTGCTTTTACTGTATGCCGCGCCAGAGACGGGAGTGGATCCCGCTGTCCCGCTGAAGAATTCGGTCGTTACTGTAATGTGAAATCATTCATATTTCATATGGCCCAATATCTACTATGCGTTCAGGTGACTTGATTGTCTCGATCGTGCTGTCTGAAACATTAAGGACGATCAGAAAATGGTACACTGGGGAGTTCCAGCTGAAAAAGATACTCGACACTGACCACTTTGACACTCGGGCCTCAACATCGTGTTACGGCATAACGCTCTGACCCTGCTACCACCGCAATGTCCGCCACTACCGCTACTCATCGTACGCCACTTCTACGACAGCACACAGTGTCTGGACATCCACCAAAAGTGTGTGCATTGTCCGTATGCATTGTTTCCCCCCCTTCTGTATATCCACTTACGCTTCGGCAAATCAATCGATTACGTTTCCTGCGTCGCAGGCTTTCTGACATCGGATCTCAAGACGAACAGTACTCATGAAGAAATATGATACCAGGGGCCTCGGAATAGTATCATCAATTGCTGTAGTAGAAGATTCTGCATATCCACTGAGAAGAAACACTTCGTAAATTGAGCTGAATGAGACCACTATTCGGAACGACCAGTGCATCCAAGGGATAGGCACATCCGGATCCAAACGATTCACCATCATAGGATAAGGAACACTGGTAGCGCCAAGTGTCACCACTCAAAGATCTCCCCGTCAACCCCTCGACTGCTATCACCATCCCACTGGTTCCGTGTCGTACTACACTGGGGCTCCACTGCCTAAGATACCCACGCAGAAATAATAGCATTGATATTGGACGGTCAGTCACAACCTGTAGACCTGTAGCCCTTTTTCATATTTCATGTCCAGTTCCTCTCCTCCTATCCCCACCCGTACCCCTCAGCCTATCCAACCACCAGCTTGTTGATATCCTCACACATAACAGATAGCATACGTTGCTGTCGTTTCTTTGACTCTTGGCCCTCCTATTCTTTCCTAAAGATTTGCGAGACTATACGTGACACGTTATGTCAAGCATAGCTGTACCTAGCCCCTCCAATGCCGCTCATCTGTCCAACGGCAGAGGACCCCTTGAAGCACCACGCTACAACCTCACTCCATCTCTTTCCGTCCTCCAACCCTCAATCCAGCATCACCGTGCATCACTTCGGCCTACCACCGCACCTACACCTTTGCATAATCCAAATGGAACTGCGATCCTTCCCCTCCGCTCTCCCCTGAAAGATCCCTCTGTGCTGGCCGCCCGCGCCTCGCCACAACCTTCCGACTCAACTGACGATTCCCGCCCCCAGTCTGGCGTATCCTCCCCCCGAAACAGTCATATTACTGGGCGGACATCCAGTGAGAACACCGCCGTATCCATTTTTTCGATGTATGTCGATGAAGCGTCACTCCAGGAGCCCGTGCCCCAAGGCAGTGGCTCAGGCGTTCGTAATAGACATGTTCGTAAGCTAGGTGCTGCAGAACCAGACGTTGCTTCTTCAAGAAGCCGTGGTCCAATTGATACGGGTCAATCTCCACATATCACCGACAGTATGATAAGTGAGGACTCAATTTCCCTTCCATACCTGGACGGACGTGACTCCCGAAAGTCAACAGTCGTTGCGAATCCGCGCAAAAGGGTGATAAGTGCATCCCGTTCCCAGTTTCCACGTTCTGTAAATTCACATAATGCCGTTCCTGGGGCGACCATCGTCGATCACGTTGACATTACCCCACTCCCTGAGGATAAACCATTCGATTTTGGCTCTTACGTTCCGTCTCTCACGACCACAAAGGGGTTGGGTTCTTCCCTAGCCGCTCCATCCTCCCAGAGGTCGCATTCCTCTTTAGCGGTCATTCCACCTTCCTCACATGATCCCATTGCCGCCTCAATAGCATCTACTTCGCAATTTGCGGAGGAGAGCACGCGTCTCCCTGATCCAGTGCGGATGTCATCTGAAAGCTCTTCGCACAAGCGACGTAGTGCTGGGTCGTCAGTGCCGTCACCTCCTCGGACTCCCCCACGGCGGTCGTCTCCCGCCCCATTCGCTCCCGCTTCTCCGAGCAGACAATTCTCAACTTCAGCCATTTCAGCCTCTTTCCACTCACAACCCCTCTCTCATCGGGGCACCGATGAGGACGCTGACGCCGAGCATGTACGAAATACATACGCTCGCTTTGAAGCAAAGGGCGGTGTCCCGGGTGATGGCTTCGAGGAAGGCATCGAACGTACTCGCGCTCGTCTCAGTGTCATTGGGCTGCCCCTACCGGATGAAGCTGGACCTACTAAGACTGGTGATCTAAGTCCAAAGGAAGAAGGGGCACTTCGGACTTTGGATCGTTATGGCTTCTTCTCTGCATCACCGACGATGCGGCAGGAATCGCGTTTGGCATTATTACCCGCAGCACCATTTACACACAAGATCAAGCGACTGCAAGCGACTGCTTCCCCTGTATCTGTTTCTCAAGTGCCCAGCCCTCCTGAATTCAAACACGTAACCCCTCCCAAACCACCGACGAAGGAAGTTGAACGATTAGCGAAATGGACTAAAATGATGCGGCCCCGAAAACACGATTTGGGTGCCAACGTGGTGGCATGGTCCGCTGATGGGTATGGTACGACCAAGGAAACATTTCACCGACGTGTGTGGAAGGGGATCCCAGATCGTTGGCGGCCTGCGGCCTGGCAACTGCTTATCCATCAGTCCCGTCACTCGAGCCGGCCATTCGTGGGTCAAGGAGATATTTTGAACCAATATCGGGTGGGATAATTCCCTATCGTCGAAGTTTACATTCTGATATCCCTTTGTCTTCAGACAACCAGTGATATGCCATCTGCACATGATGTTCAGATTGATCTGGACGTCCCGAGAACTGTGAGCAATCATGTGCTCTTTCATACGCGATATGGATTAGGGTTCGTCAAGTCCCTATAGACGGTATTGTCGCATCTTATTGAAATCCTTTATAGACAACGATCCCTGTTCCATATATTGCACAGCTTTTCACTATTCTGTTCAGAATGTGAATACTGTCAAGGTATGGGGCCGATCGCGGCGACTTTACTGCTGCTATCTAGACCCCGAGGTGATTTACTGGCCATTCGTCTGCCCTTCCGTCGTGCTGATCATGGACTTTAGCACGCCTACACCGGAATTATTAGGATCCATGATCAGTATGACATGCATTCAGTGTTCAAACCTGGATTTCCTGGTCTTCTTGAAGGCATCTACGTTCAGGAGCGCCTGCTCGAGACCTTGATGCCGGAGGTTTACAAGTCGTTTGTCAGTCTCTCTTGCGTTGCCTTAGCTCGGCTAACGATTCTAGTTGTACAGCAAAAACACATGATCTCATCTACATCATATGCTACGAAGTGGTACATCACGCTGTTTGCCAATTCAGTGCCTTTTCAGACCCAGTTACGGATCTGGGATGCATTTTTATTGGAAGGGCGTGATGTGATTATTGTATTTGCCGTTGCGATCTTGTGGTCCCTCAGAGGTCCGTTGCATCACTCAGCACTCAGATCCACTCAGATACCTTATCCCGCCGACATTGATTCTTTTATATGACAGTGTATTTGGCTTCCCCGCAGGCCTCGCTTGAGACGATCTTATCTCTCCTCTCCTCCTATTTTGTACCAGAAGACGAGGATATCCTCGTATCCTGGGTCCAGACGACACTCGGGAATAAGCAAATACGATCCCAAATGACTCAGTGGCGCCAGTCATGGCAAGGTCTCATCGCTTCCGGACAAGATAGTATCGCGCTTATATGAACCATCATCTTCTCTCTGCTGCAACGATGGATTCACTTAGCCTTTTCGCTTTGGGACCATCGTCTCACACTCATTACGAATCCTTGATTCCTTCCTTAGACCTACTCCGTCCACACCCCTTTACAATTGGTTTATGGTTCCTTAATCTGCATTCATTGCTGACAATACACAATCTTTGGACTCCATGTTTTAACACCCCACACTTGTAATTAAAGACATATCATCAGCTTCCCAGATCCCATCCAACAAATCCATGACCTCAACAATCATTCAGGGCACCGAAAGGATGCCCAATTATAAAAGACAACCTGCGGGAGGGTGGTAAGATGCAGACTGTTAATCCCCATATTTGTCTACGAGGGCGATTCTCTCAGACCCGGCAATCTTCCCGGGCAGCAAGACCACAAAACCGCCCTTCTCCGCTAATTCCACATATGCTTTGAACGAGGCCACCCCCGTCTGTCGATACACTTCAGGGGCTGTCGCCTTGAGTCTTTCTCCAACGGCTGAACGCAAGGGTGTAGTGACCCCCAATTGTCGTAGCTCCTGAAGGACACGCAGGAGCGCATCAAACGAAGACACGTCTCGTGGTGGACGAACGGAAGATTGGACAAAAAGCTCGAGGGGGCGGCTCGGATGTTTGTGGTATGGGGGACTGTGGATTTTGAGATACATCCATTGTGCTAATATTGCGGAAGGATTCAAGGAGCTCAACTCTCCTTGAATCTTTCTGGGGGAAATATGAATACGTAGCGGTTCCAAACTGGAGTGGCAGCGCCTCTGCGAGAGGAATTGATGATTCGTTGTACTCGTCGGACTGTACTGTTAAGGGAGACATATTTCGAGCTCGAAACGATGCTTGTGACGAATCATCCAAATCAACATCATTTCGGTTCCTATGGCAAAAAATGAGCGTTCTTAAGCTCGATATTGCAGAGAAGTCCACATTCATACATACGCAGGCATGTCGAGATGTCCATAAATACAATGTCGATCGGTACAAATCCCTGTATGATACGCCCAAGGAAATAAGTAGATGGCATCGGAGAGCTCAACGGCAACCAACCCTTGCGGGAAGTCGCGCATAGAATCCCTTTCAGTTCACGTCGCAATTGTACCAACAATTGAGGCGTGAAGACATAGTCGTGTGCGAAACGGCACACCTAGTTAAAAGTTGTGAGGCAAGATCTCTGTCGAGTGCGGGATAAGGACAAACCGGGCCATATGCACATCCCATAGGCAAAAGATAATATTTGTTGCATGGCGGCTTTGTTTCTAAGAAAGAACTCGGTCATATTATCACGTATAGGATCATCCAACGTACGTTTGAACAAAGGCTATAAATACATAGGCGGAAGTGCAATAAGGTGTCTTGGTGAACAACGATACATAAAATACCTTGGCATGATCTATTCGTCGGCCTTGTGATGGATCCGCATTGCTAGGTACGAGATACACAGAAGCGACTGGTTTCAGGGGCGACTCTAAGGGGTCCGCGGATTTTTCTTTCTCTCCCTCAATAGACTCCTTGCGAGGAGCTCCCGCCAGATTAAGTTTCTGCTCCATGAACAAACCATTGATAGTGACGATGGACATCCGGAGTGCGTCAATCTCATACGCACTCCGTTGATAACCTTGAAGGATGGAAACTTTATCCAATAGCCCTTCGGTCTGCAACGACGTCAGAACACTGGCATAGCCTCCGTCATGAGCACCTAGAAACGCCATGGAATAGATCTATTGTCCCGTGCTCTGTTGGACTGGACTTACCTCCGAAAAATATCCTCTTGGTCTGGGGGAGATGCGCAAACAATTTTAACATATCTGTAAGAGGGCGAAAAATAAGACCGATTGAGATCCGTCAACTCTAAATTGATTCCCAACCTCGAATCTTTGCATCTGCGGCTTCCTTTCCTTTCCCAACGTCAATCATCGCAAACAAAGGTGCGGACTGATTGAAACCGATAATAAAATCTTCAAAATCACTTTTGGTGCATATTCCATTGGCCAAGAGAGCATCCCCGAGCCCAATCCTGTTGAAACAGACCACAGTATACAATTGAACGTTGTGATCGAGGATCGTGGACAGAAGTTCTCGGTGGAGGATGGCAGCAGCGCGTTGTCCCCCAGATCTCCCCTGGCTCACGAATTCCCTGGAGAAAATACATCCATCACCATCAAGTAAAGCCAGTGCCAGAGAATTGTGATCCTGTCAAACTGTCAAGTTAGGGCTTCTGCGTCATCGAAAGTGAATGGCACACAAAGGACCTTCATCTCTGCCACAGATCTTTCGAGACTCATGGTGTGCTGTTTCATTTTTTCTTTGTCTTCGGAAGATGCAGTAAATGCCAATTTCCAAGCCGCCAACTGACCAGAATATCCTTGATTGAGAGATCAACATAGCCACACAAGAACAGCTCACGTCACGCTTGAGTTCCATCACCTCTTGCTCCAATTCCATGTTCCTTTGCACCGTCTCAGCGAAAAGTACTGGAGAAGGTTTAAATCATTATTCAATTTAAGAAGGCGTCGCGAACTCACCATGTTGCTCATGAACAAGTTTCTCCCATGCGGTTAATTTGGGATGTGGCAACGACTCCGCCGTGGCTTCGCCCATAGTAAAGAGCGGGGACCTCACGAGTCAGGCAAGTCAAAACGCGCAGAGAGGCAGGAAAGAGCGGCCTTCGCCGGAATGAAATGAACTACGGTGTTCGCCGCCCTCGTATTCCAAATTTTGTACGCTTTCCATCCTTCTCACAAGTACAGTCATCCATCATTCCTTGCATTGCACTGTTCCTTGCATCAAGTAACATATCTTCCCCAATTTTGCTCCATTTCCTATTACACCTATTAACAATTGGTAAATGTATGGACATGCTGTGTACAAAGTTTGATGCAAATTAATTAGACATGTGTCGATGAGATCCAGAGTAATCACACTAGTTTTGGTGAGATTTCATGTGGGATAAGTGGCTGATCAGCCTCTACCTCATCTGAGCACTTAGATTTGGGCTCTGGAAAAATCCAGAGGGGGTGAGTGAGCCAGGTGCCATAGTGGATGACAAATATTGATCAGCAAGTGATGAAGAAGATGGTTCCTAGGTTGTCCAATTTGTTGATGCAAGGACTGAAATATCTGAAATTCTACCTGTCTCACCAATGAATGAGGCTGTAGGTTGTGATAAGGGACATTAACTATCTACGGTATACATCCAGGATGATAGAGACCCCCAAGGTGGCTGAGGATCATGTTATTCATGATCTATGACTTCTGATGCAAAGAATGATGGATCATTGCACGGTACATTAGGTCTCCTTCAGCATCTGGTCCTTCAATATTCATTTATCTCGTTCATTTACTTGCTCTGAATTGAAATAGAATAGTGCACATCCTCAGAGAATTTCATTCCTTTGGTCATAGTACAACGATAGCATCAAAGTTTTGAATTTCAGAAATTTCCGTGTTTTGCTTTTGTAAGGCTCCTCATGTTGGCACTAGGGTGAAGCTATCTGAATAAATTTTGGACCAATGGGTAGGCCGTTGTGGTCGTCTGGTTGCAGAATGATCGGTTGCGGATGCAAAACGCTCCGCAAGCTTGACCTGATCTTGCTCGGGCACCGTACAGCTAGGACCACCACTTCATTTTCCTACTGGTCATAGTTCTCTGCCACTTTCAATCTCGTGATGCTTGTTCCTGCGTCACTGAAGTCTACCATTTCGCAAGTCGTAGATGCCGCTGACATTCGGGCTTGTATTCTCCTCACTTCCACCAGCCGCCTCATTGCATATGCGTCGGCCCCCCCAAATGCGGAAGACCTAGTCAAGGTCCTCCTTGGGCTCTCCGCCGAAGCATGGCGCGAAGTTCAATCCGAATTCTCGACAGCTGACGATAATGGGGATGAGCATGGAAGAGCAACTTGCCATGGTAGAGTGCGAGGTAGGTTGCATTGAATGCACGTATCTCATGCATATGCAGAATTTGGCAATCTTCTCAGGTTGGGCGGGTCATGGTGTTGCCGATACATCCCCCGACTGAGTCTTCTCCGAGTCTATCTTCTTCCTTCTCCAACATGGATGTATCGACACCAAAAGCTAGGGTCCCGTCCGGGCCCCTTGTTATTCCTCTGTTCGTACAGCGGGAGAATGATCTAGAAAGAGATGAAGAAGGCTCTAATGTGCCGACGGACAAACCACCCAAGCCTGCGACTACGTTTTTACTCGCGCTTAATGCGCCAGAAGAGATCCCCTGGGGCTTCATGCGCGCCAAGGTCTGTTTCCAATCTTCAGTCACCCTCAAATTTGAAGTGGACGGATGCTGAGATACGTATGGTTTTTATAGGGGCGTCCTCTCGTCTCTTTCCTAAGCCCATCGCTTGCGGAAATAGGACAGCGGCTCGAATTTAGCTCGAGTGCCAGTCCTGGTGGACGATGATTAAGATGGGGTCACATTGCCTGGCGTAGGTTGCTTGAGCTCCGTGCGCGGGCCTGATATTGAGACCCTAAGACGGGGTATCGATTGGTCGATCGATCGGTTGGTCCCGATGAGTGGCCTTTCACCCGGGATAGCAGCGATGGGATGTATAGGATGGGTTGGTCGTGATGCTAATTATGTACTGCGTACAGAAGACGTGAACAGGGACAAGGTGGATCTCACTTCTAATGTACACGTCCGACGACGGCCTTGGTGATACTGTATGAAATGATATGTAGTCATATATAATTATCGAGCCCACGGAATCGATTGACCCTCATCTTGCGCGTTCTACGACTGTGCTAGCAAGTGACGCCAATGCGTCCTTGGCGTCTGTGTGAGGTAGCCGATCTAGCACCTCCAGTGCTTTGTTACTGTACTCTTTCGCGAGATTCCGCGTCCTCTCTAGCGCGTTTGAGTCCATGACAAGTGCGCGGGCCTATATCAGAGGAAGGACAAGCATAGTTCAGAATGCGGTTCGAGAGCAATAGAATATTTAGAAATGAACCCACCTGTTCAACGTCTCCCTCGTGTTTGAAGCGCCTCGCTACGAGCTGCGCCATCTCTGGATGTTCTTCCCATGCGTACAATGTAGGTGCCGTGGCTAGCCCTAATTTGAGGTCGGTTCCGTACCCTGGTTTCCCCAAAGCGCTCGAAGGGGAGAAGTCAAGCGCGTCATCAACGAGCTGTTGCATCGGGCTAGAGGTTTAAAACCGTTGTAAGGCTGTAGAAGCAACAACATACCTGAAATGCGATCCCAAGATTTCTCCCGTAGGCATAGGCTACATCTTTAAGCATCTCATCCGCCTCTGAACCTGGCAAGGCACCTCCTAATACAACGCTAGCGCGGGCGAACTTGGCCATTAAGCTTGCGGTCTTCAAATACGACTTCCGTATATATGTTGTCCACACCTGCTCGCCTAGCACAGGGACTACAGGAGTGCCAGTACCCCCCTGACTTATTTCTCCCCGCATTTGCAAGACCTCTCCCTCGACCAGATTGGACAAAACAGTTGCAACTAGCTCAACTGCCTCGTTCTCCCCCAGTCGTGCAAGCGCTGCGCTGGCTCTCCCCAATAGAAAGTCGCCTCCGAGAATAGAGAGCTTGTTCCCAAAGGCAGATGGTGCACTGCTGGCGGCACGGCGAGTCTCGGCCGTATCGAGGACATCGTCATGCAGAAGTGAAGCGACATGAATCATTTCAGCTATTTGGGCCAATCGGAGTTGGGTGGGAAGGACGGGGGAGTCGGCTGGGGGGAGGTTTTCATTCGAAGAAGACGTAGAATTCAGGGCACTCGATGCTGTTGGGTGGTAAAAATTTGGCAGAGAAAATGGCACCTGGAACGAAGCCGTGTGGTCCGGCATTCGTGGATTCCAATCGTTTAAAATATGTGGGCTTGATAGCGTGATATCTAATTCGTAGCGGCGCGTCCCCGACATACAATTCTGTGGGTTGGTGAGTTTAGAATGGAAACCCGATGTTAGGCCATTGGTTGCACAAGACATAAGCAGAACCATCAATGGTCGCAGCTGTTTTCCTGGTAACATGAAATAATATGATGCAATATCCGAGATAGATGGATGAGACGACCCTAGCAGCGTAAGTAGGTTTTCGCGCACATATGTCAATTCTGGAACGAGGAGGGCGAATGGGTCCACAACTTTTTGTAGAGAAATTTGGGGATCATGAGACACTTTTGGGTCCAGAGCAATGGCTCTACCGGTCGTATGTGATCGCCCATATTTGTACACCGAGGACGTGGCCCGGGATGACACCGCGCTCGTCATTGCGCGTGAGGGAAAGAGGGGGCGCAGCATTCCCAAGTGCGTGCCTGTACCTCCCCAGGAGTTTTCCGGCTGCTAATGGTTCCCCAGTCGTCAATATTAGCGGTCCTCAAAGACAACTCGCGCGTCCTTGACAAGTGGAAACCACGTGCTTCTATTTACTCGGTATTTCCCTCGGAGTTGAATTCCTCGGCAATGCCCGGCTCATTGCAGTCACGAAAAATAACTCCCTTACACCACCAACACCCCCGCATACTGATCCTGTTGCGACAAAATGGTTGGCGAATCACGTAGCGGTGGCGGGAAGTCCAAACCCAATGAGCCCAAGCCCTCCACGACGAGGAGCCAAAAGGCTGGCCTTCAAGTTCGTTCTCGTCTCGTGCATTGGTCCGAGACAACGACTCACTCCTGCCCTCTTCTCCCAGTTTCCTGTCGGTCGTATCCACCGTTTTCTGAAACAACGTACCCAACACAACGTTCGGATAGGTGCGAAGGCTGCCGTCTACACCAGCGCGATCCTTGAATATCTTACCGCAGAGGTTCTCGAACTTGCTGGTGGGTCGACGGATTATCCTTCATTCCGTTCGTCAGTGGCTTAATTCTGGTGCTTCGATAGGGAATGCATCCAAAGATCTGCATGTGAAGCGTATCACGCCCCGCCATTTGCAGCTTGCGATTCGTGGGGACGAAGAGCTCGATACGTTGGTCAGGGCAACTATCGCGGGTGGTGGCGTTTTACCATTCATCCACAAAACCCTTACCGCGCCAAAAGTCAAGAAGGATGCCAAGGGACAGCCCACGTAGTATCTTACCAATGGCTTTCCCGGGCGTTCTGGCCCACGATGACTTTAATTATTTGCTGGACCTGGTCCACTCTATGTAGGACGTACTTTTTGTAGCTGGAGGATAATTCTTTAACCCGTCACTACTCGATGCTCTTCGATTTTATCTCTAACACAATCCCAATAAACTATATTCATATATAAACTATCAGAGAACTATGAGAGCCTAATGACACTATCGTGGCCCCCACTGGGGGGTATTCCACTCTCTAATAGTTGATTATCCCTCTCACCCTCATCCTCCTCATCCAACGAGAACCGTCCATCCGCCATAGCTTCCACTTCCTCTGCAGAGATACGACCATACCCGCTCCGATCCCTGCGCCAGCTTCCCCAAGTTGGCTCCGACAGATCTCGAGGGCGGGAGCCGAACAAACGTCCCGGCCGAACGTTGCAAAGCCCCCCACACGTGAACTTGGGAACTTGCTCCCAACCTCGGAGTCCAAGGACGAGCCTATTGTAAAACGTCGCGGCGACAACGTATGCAAAGAATGCAATAAAAAATCTGTTGGTGTCAGGAGTGGCGTTAAGGAGCCAAATAGACGAGTCGATGTCCGAAGCCTTCTCACATGACAGCAAAAACGAGGATAGGGCCCCCATTACCCCCGGGCATCGCGGTTGGGCATGCTACCTGATCACAAGAATACACGATTTCAGGCGGCGTAGGACAGAAAGAGAAGTAAAACACGGACGTGTGTCCGCCATTCAAAGAAAAAAGCGCACGGGCTTTGATCCCCAGGGGGCATCTGTGCAAGTAGGTGGGGATTCCCTGCACAAACCAGCGATTTGAGCAATGACGCCCAACCTGCAAAGTGCTACAAAATGTGGTACCTCTAGAAAACACGTTTGGATCGCAAGTGAACTGGATGACTGAGGATAATTTTGTTCCAGATCCGTTTGATCCGGTTGCTTTACCACAAGGCGAGCCATTTATTAATGTAAGCACGGGATGCCCGTAGGCGATGCGCAAAGTGGTATTGATTTGCCTAGACGGTACAGCAAAGGCAATGTGATCGGAACAAGAAAACGTCAGCTACTATACATCCAACGCACCCGATTGAAACATCAGAGTGTGGGCCTCGGTAGAATCCCGCAGCCTTTTCAGCTTCGTCAAGCTTCCAGGTCTCAGATACCACACCCCCGCACACGTTGAGTGTGATATTCAGATCGCCGATGTCTGTTGTTACCTCATAATCCGTTCTATGGTACCAGGACATGAAAACAATAGTGAGTTCCAATATCGAAAGACGACAAAATCGCGGCAGACAAAGAGAGCCCACATACTTGGATCGCAGTGGATTCAAATCGAAGAAATTCTTCCCGTCATGACCGGTACATGGTGCGAAATGAGAGTCAGCACCTAGAGCACCTATCGACGAAGATATGGCCAAAATTGTTAGAAAGACTGCTGTAGAATGAAACATCGTTCTAGGCGGGTTCAGAAGGCGGTATGTACCGGCAATTCAGTTTCGCATTTGTTCCAGCCCCGTAAGCCACCCAGCCTAATTTGGTATATAAACAAGATTCCTCCTCCCCGTCATAAGGTCCAACGGCATCTTGCGCTATCGTCGGGACGATGGGACCTCAAATGGTGCCCATACGTATGAATGGACACTGAGTGCGGGCCATGGCCGCTTTTCGTCTGGTTGCCTAATGTACTTATGTGAAGTTTGGCTGAGGACAATAGCTAGTTATGCCCTTTGCTTCGCGATCAAGACACAATGTCATGGCTGCACAGATCCGAAAGATTGGTGATGCACACCACTGGCCAATCCGTCCATCGGAGTGGATGGAAAAAGAACAGGGTATACTCATCCGTCTGGTCCCATACTAAGGGCATCTAATTTGACTGTAGTGTATGCTTTGATGGCTACGGATCAGCCTCAAAATCGATGGAGATTCCGAACGGCAATAATGAATCATCTTACCGTAATGCTTTCCCCGCTCTGGTTAACGATGACGCATTTGGTTCACGAACAAGACTGGCTGGGAGCAAGGACTCAAGCAACAAAGAACTGATGCCGATGGCACTGCTCTTCGACGCTAGGATTGCGAATTGAATATTGCCCGGGCAGACACGCATCACGGATACAGCCCCAAATCAAGTTGAATTGTTCTGCTCGCTTGGGAGGGAATGTGTCCCTTGTGTCCCTGGTAAGCACAAATTATTTCGCCGTGTGAGTACGTGTGATTGTTGACACCTTCCCCAATAAAACACTCAGGGTTGGAGATGGCCTAGACTGACAAGCTTAGTAAATTTCACCTCATTCCTGCAATCCAAATTTGGAGCCTAGCATGATTCACCTCTGAAATTGAGCAGGCCATGGGTTTTTTGGGACCCTTCAATGCCGTCTTCTAGGTCCGGTCTATTGCCGGTGCCTGGTATTTCCAGGATACTTTTGCTATGGTCGCCGGTGACAACAGTCTATGATTTTTCCCGCAATATTGCAACCAGTGGCATTTCTTCGAACACAGCATATCCCCGCGTTGCCCCAGGACCGACCGAAATCATGGTGAAATACCGGTCCACGGCGGAGGATAGATTCCATATATCTATTAGAGGTGCGGTAGGCGATGAATCTATCGAACGTCGGAGAATAAACCCCTGCTTTGTCTTAATGGGACTGTAGCGACCGGACTCCAAAAGCGTGGAAGTAGGCCGCTATATCCAATTCTCTTGCACAACATGAGCGCATCCCCTTAATCGATGGCGGCGATCATCTCCGTCTCTGTATGCTCTTTGCACTGGTATACTTTGTAGGTCGTAAGTCCATCCATAGTACCCCTGTCTCCACACACTACGAAAGAGCCGATATTGGTGAACATATTTGGTATGCCAGATAGTTTCGCTGGAATCGCTCGGATCCGACAGAGCCACACCTCTGGATCGAATAGAACTTCCAACGAGCATGACGTCACATGCTTGGTAGGTCGCTCGCTCATCGCGCGGGATTATGCTCGACTCACCAAGGACATGAATTCTGCTGGACCGGGCTTCAATGGACTGCATGCCGGGCGGCTGGTGCATAAATGCTGTGTAAAACTCCCCACACAGGATGTCATATTTTTGGTAATACAGTATTCAGACCCCTGTGCGGTCATTTTAACCTCAGGCACCTAAATGTAAGGATCATCCACAAATCCGACGTAGCGGAGTTCTTACACTGAATTTCGCGTAACGGATAGTGTGGCGTATACCTCCTGGTCACAGATATGCGGTCAAAAATTGATATCACCAATTTTTGGATACTGTATGATCTCGTGGAGTGTTCATATTGATGTTCCTCAGTCTAAACAGATTCTGAGGGCTGCCTCAACCCACGATTTCCAGCGTGCTGCGTCGAAACTCAACGCGAGCTCCCCCTCGACCGGTGGTGACGATCTCCCACAACTTTTTCAAAATCGATCTGATGGGGGATTCCAGTGAAAGATATGCCACCATACATCCCATTCCAACCGAACACAATTGGGGACATTGTCTTTGGAAATAGTCCATATCCCTTCGCATCACTTCGAAGCAGCACACTGAATAGGGATCCTCGCATTTTTGGTTCTTCCGCCACCAATATAGCTGTTGATGTTGAACTCGTGTCCACGGCGAGATTCACAAGGATCTCTATTTGACACAACAGTCAAGTCTCACCAGGGCTATCTACAAAATCAAGTATATGCGTTCCAGGGGCTTCCCATGGCATTCTGCATCGGATCACGGGAAACCTATTTGTTGAATGCGTTCCTCGCGGGCGCCGACTGTAATCTGTGTATTCCGTATCCAATGCAACCTCCCAACACCATCCATTCGTCTGCGCCCAACGAGCCCCGGCCGATGCGGCGGCTCGTCACCACCGGACCCCACAAGCTCCAAACTGATGATCTTTCGTTCGCGGACACGAGCGGGGTCTTTCCTGAATTCAGATGACCGAAGTGGCTCCTATTTGGAGCCATTGCGAATGGAATTGGGATGAATTGGGAGCAGTTCACTGGGGTCACTATTTCTTAATCCAAATTTGGTGCAAGGGCGTTATACAATGATCTATGAACAATAACTTATCATATAGTCCTTCCATTGCTCGGCTAAGGATTACCAGGGTCCGTCTCCATCTTCTGATGATACCATTAGAAGGCTGTGTTGCGGACCACGAAGGTACAACTTGTCCACATAAGTTTGATGACTCTGCCCGTCGTGTTCCCAGTGATTTATTGATGCGACAGACTAAATGCGTAGGGACCAATGCGGAGACACTGGAATATGGCAAAACAAGCTTAAGCGTGAGATAGGCCGGTGAGTAGATGTCGGCAAGAAACCATATCATCGCACGAGTGATTGTTTTATTGCCCTTGCTACATCAATTTTCTTCCCTTTCTGGTCTTCTATCATCATCTTTCACTCTCAACTTTACAGTCTCATAATCCCAGACAGAGTAGTGGCGTCCTCGCATCACAGCACTACATTCCAAGTCACGGTCATCGCCGCGGACACAAGGCTCGAGTTGCCAGACAGTCTCATGAACCCCTTTCTTCCTCGATGAACACCAGGGTCTCACGGTGGGGCTGTCTGCACGATATTTCCCTGACGAGAATTCTTCGCGATAAATATTAATGGCACAAATGGCCGCCCACTGTCAAACCATAGACGTGACTTTTGCTTTCGAGTTCCTGTGAGTGTATTGTTGGTGACGAATTGGCTCGTTCTCATTCAAGTAATGAGGTACTTCCCATTTTTCGGTGTCCTCCCACTCTTCAGTGGTGCTCGCCTTCCGTACAACGAAAAAAGGAGTGCAAACAACAGGATTGGGCCCGGTCATCCACATCACAGGAATAAGGCGGTAAGTGCGACCACTCGACGAAGAGCTGGCTACTGGACCGACCCTGGGCTATGCTCACTGTGTATGAGGCCAGGACTTTCTTTCTACAGGTTTTCTGAAGCGCGAGACGGCCCAGTCTCTCCTCACTCCTTTTATCCGAGGCTGAGGTAAGCAGAACAGAACATTCTCCCTTTTAGCTCATGGCCATGGGTACATATTTTGCCTCGTGTCATATCGGTACGTTCGTGCCCGATATACGTTCTTACGACCTGTGCGCCTGTGGTGACACACCATCAAGACTATATCTTGAGAAAACTGTGGATCCAGAATTCTCTGCGAGGACCACAAAAATATCATTTGGTACAGAATAAATCACGCTGGGATTGTTCACGAGGGATTGTACATTCACATCCTCTCCGATTGCCAGTGAAAGTATTTCCGAAGATCACCAAGCTCAGATGCAGCCCCTATTTCCACAAAGAAATGTTTCGCCCAATCCTAGAACCGGATCACTAGCCCCAGAACTTGCAGCACGGTCGCCATCGAAGACAGCCAGGGTCTTGTCAATGGGACGAGAGAGGCGAGGTGAGCAGTGCCCACGAGTTCTCTCCTCCTAATCCAGCTCCAGAGCAACCCGCAAGCCTATTCCATACGGGTGAATGGAGAGCCGATAAAGCATATTGACCTAGAAGCTGGCGCACCCTAGTATTATGCGCGAAATAGGCTATCATTTGTATAGTGGGATTTCAAGTGTAGTGTTAGGTGGTGTACAGATCGATGTGTAGAATGACGAAACAATGAAGAAACGAAAGGAGCACAGCACACAAGAGAACCAGGGGAGCAAGCGAGAGGGGACGCTACATCGCCAAGGAAGCCTGTAATTCCCTAAGTTGGGCCTCCTCGTCGTCTTCGGCTGTCCGTCCCCTAGATGCTGTCACAAATTGAACGTATTGTTGGTTTGTGCAGCGACATCGGGAGCTTGCACTTACCTTCTGCGGTGGCCCGGATTGGAGATGCAGGTGTGTGAGCGGGAACATGCTCTGCGCCGCGAAGACGGTCGGTAATAACATCCTCTTCGAGTTCTTTCAATTCGTCTTCCAGTTCATCCTCATCTAGCTCCATCCCAGAGACTATAGGTCCTGATATTGCCTCGGATATCTCTTTGGTGACCGCCATCTGGTCCCGAATAGAGTCCATTGTTGCGTCAACTTGCTCAACCGTCCTGGAGTAAGGGAGTTAATCAAGCTATGAGAATCTCGGCGATAAGGATAGCTTGATGGATCGAGAGATCGCACATCTTTCCATGGATCTTCTGGAGGGCCGCGGCTCCGTTCTTCATAGCCTCAAGTGTCTCCTGATTGATATTCGCGCTCTCCAAGGCATTCACCTATTCGAAAGTGATTCCATCGTATCAGCCAGATAAATCGCATATCCGCTGTATATGGGAATGCGACCTGACCTGTGTTTCTAATGTAAAGCGCTGGCCACTGAGTCGATCGAGCTCCTGCTGAAGTTGCTTCTTCCGTCGAAGCGCCTCCTTTGCCACTGAGAAAGGCACAATGATACATTTGATTCGATACACATCGGTACTCCTCGACGATAATACACGTATGACGTACGATTCTGATTCGAGACCGCGTTGGCCCGCGCCTTGTTCTGTTGCTCATCTACTTGCTTCTGGAGATGCTCCTCTTTCCTCTCGAGCAACTGCAGATTCTGTCGGAGCTTGATGATAGCTTCCCGCGCTGGCTTCTTAGTATCACGGGTCCCTCCAAACCAGGACATCCAACCAGACATCGTGAACAGGAGGCCAGAAATGTGTTGCGAGTCGTCGTCGGGGAGATCCGGTTTTGTATCCGAAAAATGTATCATAATTTCTGCGTGTTTGCCGTCTCCAAATGGGACTTCAGGTAACTCTTCGCGACGCGCATTAAATTAATTGCAGCTGACCCCAGTCGTCCAGAATGTTGTCGTGTCCGGTGGCGCAGGCTACATTGGTATGTAGAACTCGAATAGCCTTCAAATTGGCTTGAACTGCTAAACTAAAATTGATCAACAGGTTCTCATGTCGTGCTCACCCTGCTCCTTGCACGTAGATTCAAAGTTATCTCCATCGATAACCACCATAATTCACACCCAAAGGCACTTGGCCGCGTTTCCAAACTAGCCCGTGATGCGCTACCCAAGGACCCATCCGACCAGGACAAACAGAGCGCCGAAGTAGATGCCTATAGCACCAGCCTCAATGACGCGATCTCTCTCAGAGACCTCTTTGCACGGTATGGCAAAGGGAACATCTGGGGCGTCATCCACATCGCTGCGCACAAGGCTGTTGGGGAGTCGTCCGAGATACCCCTAACATACTACGCGAATAACGTGTCCGCTACGATTCTCCTCTGCCAGATCATGTCCGAATTCAGAGTGCCACCGCTTAGTCTATTCATCATCAGCCACAGTATACGGGATCCCACCCATTATTCCCATCCCCGAAACTACCCCTCTCAAGGCAGAAAGTGTGTACGGGCGAACGAAGGTGTTCTGCGAAACCATTATTGATGATTTATGTCGGGGTCCGTTGCAGTCATCGCTCTTGTGCTTTTGATCGATGCTTACCCCGGTTTTGTCCATGTCGACTATAGCTAGGCCAGAATGGCGGGCCATTTCACTTCGGTATTTTAAGTATGTCATTCTTTTTATCGGCGTCCGTGACTACCTGGTTTCGCTGATCGATGTGTAGTCCGGCAGGCGCTCACGAGTCTGGCATGATTGGAGAAGACCCAGTGGGCAGGCCAGGCAATTTGCTTCCTCTGCTTGCCCAAATGGCGGTAGGGAGAGTCAGAGACCCCGTACTGAAAATATTTGGTAACGATTATCCCACACGGTCCGTGTGGCCCGCCATTCCATCTTAATAGCCGTTTCATTCATTCGGCATACCACGTTCATATTTACATATAGAGATGGGACGTGTGTTCGGGATTACATACACATTCTTGATCTAGCTGCTGGGCATGTTCTAGCTTTAGACGCTCTGTCGGACGAAAATGTGTGCAAAACGTTTGGAAACGTCCCGGAGCCTCACGTTCACTTCAAAGCGTATAATCTCGGCAAAGGACGGGGTCAGAGCGTATTGGAAATTGTACACGCCATGACGGCTGTGTCAGGCCATGAATTCAAGACCGAAGTCATCGGGCGTAGGTAAGAAGACCATTTCTTATGTCGTCTGGGATTTCCCCCGACGTGTCCTATCTAACCCTGGCGTCTTTCGTAGGACGGGCGACGTCCCAGATCTGACGGCAGACCCTACTCTCGCAGAGAAAGAATTGGGTTTCTCCGCTCCCCGCGAGCTCGAGACGATGTGTCGGGATCTATGGAATTGGCAGACAAAGAATCCCCTCGGCTATGACACGCCTGAGACAGATCCTACTTGTGTCGATGGTGATGTCACGGTGTGTGTCGGGGGCAAGCTGTCGATCGGGGCGGAAGAACCGCCCTCGGAACAACCCATCGATGAAGCAACGTCACCGGTCCACCCTGAATTTGACGCGGGCGTGGGAGTCCCCCTCCCGTCTTCTCCGTAAATCACCGCCTCTTCGTACTTACATAGATCTCAATAATTCCCCCGCAATATGCGTACTAGTGCCATAGAAATTTGTTGGTGAACCGAGAGAAGACAGAAAGGAAACAGCGATACAACAACAGTCTACAGCAATACTCTGGATGGATGGAGACAACAGGTCATTCTTTTACACACTTGAGTTCTTGGCTTTACTCTCCAACACTAGCTCCTGCTCAAATAACGGGCCGAAATACACTTTCATTTTTGTCAGGAGCGCGTCCGATGGAGGAGGGACCGGTCGACGAGGCACCCCGCCTCGCCCCAAGAAGAGTTGCATGCCGGCCTTGAGGAGAATAATCACATCAGATTATATTCCCTCATAGGGTGACAGAAGAATAAATGAACGCCCGCCTTGATGCCAGGTATGCCAGCTTGCAAAAGGGCCCATTCACCCGATGCGACGAGGCCTTGAAGTTCTCTAGCCTCCGATAGCTGTCCAGATTCCCAGAGATCGAAGAGCCTCAAGGAGAGCCTCGGGGCGATATTGCCCAGCCCGGTGATCGCTCCTTTCTAGTAAAGCAGTTATTCGCTTCGCGCACTGGGAGGGAATTATGATGAAGGCGTAGGTGAACAGAGACGTACAGCCCCAACAGCAAGGGCCCCGATTAAGTAGTCGGTCGCACCTGCGAGGACAGAGAAGGTGGCCGGGTCCGTCTTGTACGCATTGCGAGCCATCTTGGCAACGTTGTGGTCAGTCTGCTTCACACCTACAATATTGGGATGTTTTGCAAGACGTTGGATCGAGTCGGCCGTGACCTCGAGCCCCCCAGACGCAGTGGGGTAGCTGTATATGAGAACCGGCAACGGGCTTTTATCGGCAATCTATCGCACAAAATTAAGTACATTAGCGGACGACAGGCCCGGCATGTGAGTGAAGGGGGGCGTGACAAGCATGCGTACTTCCGTATAATACCCTTCCACTGCCTCAGCAGTGATGGAGCTGGCAAAATAGGCGGGGGGCAATACCATGATATAATCGCCCCCAGCCTTCGCTGCATCGCGGGCAAGGGAGATGGCCTCACCCGTCGACTGCGCACCCGCACCGACGATCAGTATCACATCGTGATAACCGTTCTCGTCCAGGACCTTGCGGGTTGTGCTCGTCAACTGCCGGGAGCGCCGCGCCAGGTGGTCAGTCAACCTGTCGCTGTGCACGATTCATTTAGGAGAGAAGTTATGGAACCTGTATTTTCTCCTCTGGGGTAAGAGCCACGGCTTCCCCGGTGCTCCCCTGGACAAGGATGCCATGCACGCCAGCTCGGGCGATCCAGAGAATATGCTCTTTGTGGGTCTCGAGATCGAGGGACTGGTCTTCATCCGGAAGGAAGAATGTGGCCACAGGAACGTAGATACCGCGGACGAGTTTGCGCGGATGGGAGGCCATGTTCACGATGTGGATTTTGGATGCCACGAGCCGCCCCCCTTATAGTGCCTCTCAACCCCCGGACCGAATCTCGGGCCGGGTCGAAGTCAGAAGACTGTTCGAGGCCAGGGGGAGGCAAGTAAAATAAATGTAGCGTATATAGCCAGACTCCCGACACCGTACTTCGGCCCTTGCCGGCCCGTGCCACAGCCAGCGGTGGATCCTCTGAGCACTCTGGTTGTCTTGGAGTACCTGGCCATGGTATTTGGGGAAGATCTAATGTGGGAGGCGTATAGTAAGGCCCGTAGGTTATTGCATGGGTTTGGGAACCCGCGGGTCTTGACCCCACGGGTGTAATCCCCGTACGGGGGTAAGAGTGGAATTGGGCGCATAAAATATTGAGACATCAGCAGGTCATCGTGTGCTTCTGGAAACATGGGTAGTAGGGTCTGAATCAGCCGTGAGGCGAGGGGGCTGGGACAGTCATGCCCGAATAATCAGAACATTTGGATAAGGGGGTATTTTAGGTAAACCCGTCAATTCCTTGCAGCTTTTCACACAAGCTATGGTGCCCTTGTTCCCACCAGTTCTAAGGGTAAGTGGTGTGTGAAGGCTTTATTGTAAGTTTAATCTCCAATGGTGATATCCTTTTACAGTATATGCTGAAGATCAACCGTTTATACAGCCATATACTGTGGGTTCTGACCCTGCAGGGCTGTGGGGACATGCTCCCAACCCCACACGGGAGAAATGCCTTTATGGCCTCAGATCTGAATTCCCAGCCTACTACCATAAGGGGAATTTCATGTACAGTAATTCATGTCACAATTGGATGCGTGGATAGTACGGGGGAAATACAGAAGTTGTCCGCAACAAAGAGAAAGTCAAGAACGACCGCACGGTGATGATGGGCCCATAAGAAACGGAGCCCGGCAAAATTTACCCTCCAAATACACAACGAACCCCGAGAGCAACAGCTCCAGACACCAATCCAAATATCATAGAGACACTCGCTGCTGCTCGGGCAGGAATGGCACCTGAATGGTGGTGGCCAGGACTTGTGCTGTCACCCAAACGCTGCCCTGGCCCACCACGACCATTCGAAGTAGCGAGCACAGCCTGATTAATTGTCGGGCCTTGATACAATGTATGGGTCGACGTCGAGTACGTTGCTGGAATGCCATCTACAGGCCCCGACTCGCTCATGGAGCCATTGGAGAGAAAGACCAGAGCAACAGATGGGGCTTTTACTTGGATGGCGCACCCTAATAGGCGCGTAATACAGTATGCTCAATCAGTCTCATCAAATCAAGTACAAAGAATTTTCAAAGTATTCAGGCACCTGTTGCAGGGTAGCATTGCACTGTTTCTGTGGTCACATTACCCTGAGGCCTCCCATCGGATTGGAAGTATCCACCGTACGTTTGCCCCGCCCAGCTAATGTTATGCTTTTCGGATACAGAGGGAGCAGTGAGGTATCGGACAGTGACGCTCGTCGGTGGAGCAACCCCCCCAACTATAATGCTAGCAGTATAATCATTGGCACCTGTTGGATCATTCATGAAATTAATCATAACCACTCGAGCTGGATTCCCATTTTCGTAGATTGCGTAACCGGGGGTGTAAGGACTCCCCCCATTCATGTTGAGGTCGACGACTTGGGATACATTCGATGAACCAAGGGCTTCGGTCACTACAAGGGCAGAGTAATCTGATTTGACAAATGTAGTTGTCTTCAGAAAGCGTAAGAAGCAGGCGTCCCAAAACAAACACTGACATATTGGGCCCGTACTCCACCACCCTCCTACGAGCTTCGATACATTGCCAGGTGGAGGGGTGAAGCTCGAGAAGGGTGGGAGTAAGCCAGTCTGAAACACATATTGAAAATGATGAAATCGGCTTACGATTATACGCAACGTTCTGCCCACCGACATGGAATAAAATATCTAGCGTCTGGATTAGCATAAACCGCACTTCCAGAACCTTCATCCACTGCACTTGAGAAGTTGCCGTAAGCAAGTTGCAAAGCATAGTCTATTCCCCATCTAAGGCCATAATCTCAAGCCAAAAGACCAACAGCAGAAAGGAGAAGACACTTACAACGCGGCACCAAAACTATCGGAAAGTCCAACAAATCCACCGCACGATGCGGAGTTAGTTTCTAACATGACGAGTTGTCTTCCACCCTGTTGCGCAGCCACTGGGAAAATATCAGTAAGACACGAGTCAAAGGCTAACATGGTGGGATGATTGAGCACACCTGTGGCATTGACATACAAGCCGAAAGACCTTTGAGCCTGCGCATGTGTCAAATAGGTCGGGAAAATATTTTGGGCAGAAACAGGGTTGGTTGTACGGCAATTATCTGTTTAAAAATATTACTATAGGGACTTCTCCAGCAGGCGACGCCGGTTAGTTGCTCACTGTTAGGGTAATGCTGTACGGTTAAATCTGCTAACTGAGACTTATAAATGTTCATAAATCCCGCCTGCAGTACTTGGTCAATGCTCCATTGGTGGTCAATATTGCAGCAAACGCTGGGTCCAGCCAGAATTTTTTTATTGCTGATGGCGGGAATATTTTGCATCGCTATCACAGACTGTTCAAATATACTGGGTAAGTGGTGGGCCAAAAATCCACGAAACGTCATGGCTGACCGCGTTCCATTCATTAAAGTAATCCTGGATAGTATAAGGGACAGGACGGGGGTAAGGGAATCTGAGGACACCATCTCAGGAAGCCAATAAGCGATGCCGCAAATAACAGAAATGAACGTACGTGAGGATGCGGTTCTCATACAGGTCGGGTTCGTTACCTGACAGTAGCAGAATACGAATACTTATCAGAGATAAGTACATGAAATCATACAATCACCCCCGACCTAATTGCAGGCCTATAAGGTTGGATCCAAGGATTTGCTCGGCGAGAGCAGAGATTTCGGCGATTCCGGTAGTATTTCCTGGGTCGGCAAAGGGCAATCCCGAGTACCATTGTACACCCAACAACGCAGACACGTTCCCCATGGAGTAGAAGAGCTCTGGACCTATGTTTACCTTGGGCGTTATGCTCTGGGTTCGAAGAGTGAGAAGGTTCATGGGTGCATAGTCCGTGAGGAATACGTACAAGGGGGGAAATAGTTTTGTTGATTACACTGCCGGTTGGAAATCCTTGGAGAAATAGAAGCGACATCTCTTGCGAGTTGCCGCCGACCCGTATAATGGCACCAGCACCCGATCGTGATCGAAGACCGCCGAGATAATTGAGAAAGGGGACATTTAAGTCTATGGGAGATTTGAGACTGATTCCTGGAGGGTCAGTGGAAGATAAACCTACGTGTAGAGTTATGCCCAACTAATTCGGGGAGTGAGAACGTGAATAATGGCAAAAGGGTCAGTCGCACTTACTTATTTGATTTACAATCGAGAGCTCGATGCTGAAGCCGAAAAAGTTCCCCTTCTGGGGCGCGCCCAGATTCTGCATGGCGCCTAGGTGGATGGTGAATTTCGAAATATGGGGACCCAACATCATACGCACGCACCGTTTCCTGTAGGAAGCTGAACGGTGAACGTTACTGGAGGCAGAGGGTTTGGAAGAGGGGGAGGTTCCAGGGTAGCAGTAGCATAAGCTAGTCAGGGGTGAGGGTGAGCTACAGATGCATTGTGGTGATGGCAGTTGGGCTTGACCGGCCAGGTTAGAGATGACGGCTGATACAATAGGATTGATTGAGGTTGGAGTAGGCATTAGCGAGAGACCATGTATCGCTAGACAGAGTCGTATATATCGTGACCGCTTCAATGCCCCCGAATGCGAGATAAAAGGCGCTAATTAGAAGGGAAAAGAGAACCATAGGTTAAGTTACGGATTAGAGAGGCAGGGTAAGAACAAGATAAATACGATCCGTACGCAGGGGTCCATAACGTATCAAACGGTGGGGGCAAACCAAAGCTATGGGATAATTAACCATCTCGCGGCAAGATCCGAAAGCTGATGCAATAGCAGGCGTCAAACCTTGGTCCTCTAGGTTTATTCATCAGCACCCAAGCTCTGAAGCTACTTTCTGGAGGAGCTCTCACCCATTCTGTTCAATTTAGTTCACTCCTGATATTACTATTTGGCAGCACCCTCTGTGTTTGCTAGGCGTGCGGAGGGTGTCTGAAGCTCTACTCAAAAACATGAATCTCAATGTGGTCTAGAAACCGGTCCCCCGGGTCGAAAGCGTAGTACACCTCCCTGCAGGGGACAAGTCAAGTTGTTTGCTTACCATGGCACGTCAGCCGTGTCGTGGTGTCCTTCAGACAAAGTGCCCTTATTACAACTGACTTTTCATTATTGGATATCTCAGATTGGGCAACTTGGAGACTCCAAGAGAATGTACTATCCATAACCAAATTTCTTTTTCTGCATCAAGGTTGCGAGCCTTGGACAAGTGGTGCGGATTCGCTTGTATTTAGACGTGTATGGTTGAACCCCCGAATCAGAGTTGCGCCGATCTCAATGGGTTCTTTGCATCGGACATGCGATTTAGTCCTCTTGGTTCGTAAGCCGTTGAAGTATTGATGTCGGAAACGTAGGGTCGTACAAAGTCCGAACACTGCGCGATGCTTCCTACTCATAGCCACTTGGCCCCATGCGATGTACGGCGACGCCGGCTGATAGCAGCCCATATTTTATCGTCAAGATACCACCCCAATTCCACACTCAGTCGTGGCAGTAGATCGGAACTACTCGAGAAACCCCTATTTCCGGGGCGAATTCCACGCGTGCGGGTGCAGTGGACGCGCCTATTCTGTCATTGGATTCCTCTATGCGAATGGTACCCACTCAAAATAGGTGGACGCTCAATCCACAGAACAAAATTAAGAAACCAACGGGGATTCTGTTTGTCCGTCGCGAGTTCGATGCAGCTATTTTACAGTGTCCTAATGTGGCTATTGGGAAATCCGACGCCTCTGCACTTGTCTTTCTTTCTTTTTTTCATTGGATTGGGTGGCACACGGAGAGAGGAGCAACGAGGACACGTTTTGAGCATTCACTTTACTAGCAGACAGCACGCGGCTGCGTACTCTCACTACAGCATAGACAATCCGCAAGATGCATGATTACTCAAGCAGCTTGGGAGAAAATAAAGGCAATCTGATTTGACGTCCATATCCCATTCCCAGTGGTCCCCCTTGTCCCTAGGGGTGCCAGTACGTGCTCTA
The DNA here is from genome assembly GCA_014904985.1 of Hydnum rufescens UP504. Classification (NCBI taxonomy): domain Eukaryota; kingdom Fungi; phylum Basidiomycota; class Agaricomycetes; order Cantharellales; family Hydnaceae; genus Hydnum; species Hydnum rufescens. The sequence goes on along the minus strand of MU129006.1, from coordinate 83,583 downwards.
TGAGCATATGATTAAGTAGCACTTCGATATCCATAGATCCACAGAACCACAGTCGCGTCAACAAGTATTTGCGGGACTCGGGGCATTAGCAGTGACGATCATTCAAACGATAACAGCGAACAGGGAGCATTAACTGGAGGAGGGACTGCGGTTCAAACCTTTGCGTGCCTCCGAGCGCTAAAAGAGATCGGAGTCACAGGGATCACAGAGGTCCCAGGCGTCCCGATTAATCTCACTAGCTTCCCGCCCTAAGACAATACAAAGCTGAGGTGGCGAGAGGGGAACATCGAAAGGGGGACGATCCCTTAGCAGAACGTGACATTGAATCATGTACGTCCTCTGACGTGCTCTCTGTAGATATTGCCGTTCGAGCCCCGTGAAAGCTTTCCAGGGAACCAGACACTGGGTCTGGTAGATCAGGACATCAAAACACCAGATTCGTGTTGAAGGATACAAAGTCCCGTGTAAGCCAGGGGGCGGCGACACAAATGAGAACGAAATAAGTCAAAATAGACCTCGTACTACAGACCAAGTGCTCCATAATGCAAGCCCCGCGCGATTGTGACATTCGTGTCTGGGGGGTTGTGCGGGGATCCACGCCGCGATGCGTAGAGAGTAGGGCATCGGCGATTAGTTGTATATGGTTGGGGCTGACGAAGGGGAATGTAAGGATGAATGGCCCCGCCCATGAGTGATCGATTACTTACTGGTGAAGGTGGGCGCCTCGGGCTATTTCTTCGCCGCAGGCACAGCCATCTGGGAGGCATTCTGAACGGTGGGGAAATTGCGTTTCGTGGGCGATGAGGACAGTGGCGAAGGTTTCGATGTAGTGGGTGGATTGGGTGATGAGCCGCCACCAAAGCCCAAGGACGTTAAAATACTGGTAAAGCGTATTTTAGGGCGTGATGGCGAGGGTGCGGAGGTGGGCGTGGTAGTAGTTTCACGGTGAACGCCTTGGAAAGAATTTGGGATAACTGGAGAACCCCCGAAGCCATATGAATCTTGGAGGCTGGAGAGGGCGGCGGAGTAGTCCTTCTGGGAGGATTTCTGGATGAGATGAGCGGTGGAACTGGCTGGGGATGGGTGGTTCGACATGATATTCTGGGTCGAGGGTGGTTTCGACTTGGGGGTTGAGTAGATGGCAGTTGATGGCAGACGATGACAGGCGATTGACAGTCGAGTCAGGAGTGTTATATGGCCGGCTCCGCCCCAGTTCAGGGGCTGTGCGGACATCCGAAACTAGTGAAATTATGACTCAGTCAGTTACGCGAGAACTGAATAATGGGCCCATAAGACGAACATCACCATGAGGTACTGTACGACGTACGTCAAGGCCGCAAGAGGGGGCCCATGAGGGGGGATCAAGGCAGTAATACCTGCGGTGCTGCGTGCACAGCCACCAAGAGACCTCATTCCATAAGCTCCACAACGTCCCTCCAGAAGACCCTGGTGGCGGCTCGCCAAGGCTCTCTGTGGACTCTCCAGACGATTTCACAGAGTTAGATCAGGTGGTTTCTCTCAGATACGTAGCACGCGGACAAGACCAAAAACCGGATGCATGACTCCCCAATAGAAATTGGGCGCTTCTGCTGTGGGTAGGCGCCGAAGATACCGACATGTGCAATGGGTGACATCCAAAAGATCCAGATGAAGGACATTGGTCAATTACATAAGGCTCACACCCTCCGGATTTCTCCGAGTCGTCGCTTCAATTCTTGGGTGGTGCATGTAGGCGATGTCCCCAGTGGTGCATCCTGACCACTTGGAACTGCTTGTTGGCGGAATCGCAGTTATTTCTCCTCTGTTCTCGCGCTTGTTTTCTCTACTCCCTCTGATAAGCTTTATTGTGGCCAATGTGTTCCCCTTCGCTCATCTCGCGAGCACATGAAAGGTGATTTGCGACTCTCCACATCAGCACATGCGTTCGCGTCCTGCAGGCTGCACCTTACCATGGTATTCTCACACGGTCCCAATGGTGTCACTCTGGCACCAACCCCCACTCCTTTCCACTTCTTGTTCAAACTTCTCTCCATATCTCTATCATGCTGGACGACATCCTTATCCTGGTTCTCGTCGCTTCGTCCTTTCTTGATACATGAAGGTCGCCTTTGCCGTCACTTCCGGCCTCCACATCAACAACCTTTTGTCCTTCGGTTCACTTATTCCTCATTCGCCTTGATCAGCTAGATCTTCTTCCTCATTCGGCGTGTGTTGCCCGAAATTGAACAGCACGTTCACCACTTTCGTGAATCCGAAATGGCCCTTCGTGGCGTGGGTTTGGAGCGGCGCCTAACTCAATCAGATGAGCTTGGTCTCCTTGCTAGCGGATGAGCTCCTCGAGGCGGGAATATTTTTACAGCCGGGGATAATTTATCTTCCATGATTACAAGACACTCCGAGGAGGCCCACCTAAGGAAGCTGATGGACCGGGCCCCGCTCATAATTCTACCCCCCGGCGAAGGAGGCAGTCGGGCGGCTCACACAGCGGCTGGAGAGATTCTCGCTCGCTTGCGTTACTGTACATTGGCGCCAATCATGGATATATCTAGATTTCTGGATCAGGATGATTGATCAATTCGTGGGTATCTTGAATCTGTATTGTATATCGCGATTTATCATCCTGATATAGAGTATGATCTAGGCAGGTGCTGCAATCCATCAACGGTAGGAAAACATGATTACTTCCCCTCGTTCCTCTGGACTGACATGGAGTCTACGCATAAGGGCGCCTTGTCTCCAAAGTACGTCATCTTCTCGAGTTGCCTTTGGGGTCCTCTTTCTCGGAAACAATTGCCCCAGACTTCGAAAGGCAATTCTGCAGATGGCGTCAGGATGGAGAACATAACTTCTCGAATGGGAGCTCGGAATTTCGATCCATTCCATTATCCACGGAGGCCGGATGTTGAGGCATAACTTGACAAGCTTTACACGGCAAGACGCAAGGCGGAGAAACGGACAATTGTCTTGGGTGGCCGACGACTCGGTTGTAGGTAATTATGTAAGCTTAATTGTATGAACATCCTCCGAAAGCGAGCATCAGAATCTTGCCCAACTGAGCTTGCAGGATGTCTATCTAGCTCCAACTCTCTCCCCTATTTTATAGAGTTCATGGACCGCCAGCACCGTACCTTGCTTGTGCAGTTTTGTCTGACCGTAGAGACCTTCAAGGATCCGCTAGAATCTGTGGATTCGGAGTCTGAAACTGAGCATTCGAATCGTCCTCTCGCATCGAGTACTGTCAGGGAGGACATCAAGATGATGAATGAGTGGAACTTCTCAGATCATTAGTTTCCATCATCGCCTTCATTTTCTGCTATTCCTTGCAAGCACATTGATGCCATCCGAAGTCATGTTCTCCACTCGTCCGCAGATTCGGATCTCCTTGAGACGCAAGCAAACAAGTCGCGTCAGACCGCCCTTCTTGCTCGGAGACAGGTGGAAGGCGACATGGCAGATGATTTCGAGGATTTCAAACGCAGTGAGCTTGGGCTCTGAGTAAACTAGCGAGCAGCTCCGAGGACGAAATCCCCCTGCTCATGTTGGCCTTGTGCCTAGTATATCCTCCCCTCTCAAACAGCACTCTCCACACAGTATGTTTATGTCTATTCCCAGATCTCGTTCAGGTCCTCAGATACAGTGTTGTACGGACCGGGTCTAAAAAGGTCAAAGGTCCGAAATCCGACCGGTCTGACTTTTGCGACCCAGTCATTCCCACGGTCAGTGGGTCGCAAAAGGTCAATCAAACTTGGCGCTAATATTATTGTAAAATGTAAAATATCCTCATAAGTTTGACGACATGATATACTTTTTCATGGTCTGTGGTGCATGCTTGGTACCCTGCTCCTCCTCTGGTCCCTTTCTGTGTCTGTGCGTTCACTATCAATATATTGATGGCTTTTGAGGACTCTAACTGGATGGTAAAAGGTGTCACTGTGTCGATGCCACGACTCGAACAAGGACAGCATTGTGTGGTCTTATCACAACACGTTTTGGTTACAGCTCAATGACTTGTTTTATTGTACTCTCTTTCATGCTCAATTTCGACTCCAAGTCGCGGCAAGACGGATTCTGTAATGACATAAACAGGGTCGGAATAACCCAGTGTTACCGCTTAATTCCGTTGATTATCAATCCATTTCATTGATGTGATTGGTTGTGATGTCGATTGACCCGCACGTGCCACAACTGAGAGGTCTGGCCCAGACCTCTCAGTTAGTGTTGCCGCGACTCGACTTGACTCGACTCGACTCGACTTCGGAACGACTTCGGCGACTCGACTTGCGACTTGGGTCGGCGCGAGTCGCAAGTCGCGGCAACACTAGGTCTGGCATGGGGTCGCGACCAGATTCGGTCTGATCCGGGTCTGACCTGAGCGTTGACTGAATGAGGTCTCTCCGCGGGCTCTCGCATTTGGTCATCCCAAAGACTTGTGCCCTGGGAGTAGAGGCAGGGACATCATTCATCAACGGAGCCGATCCCCCTCCTCCCGGCCTTGAGTTCCGAGTACAGTAATAGGTGGGATCGAGCAAGTGATGGAAGACTCTGCAGTAGACATCCTAGGGACTCCTTTATCGAACAACACTGCTCAGATACGGTCCCTGCGAACGACTCCGATCAGTCTAATTCCTTGTCACCCTCTCGCCCCTGCGTGCCATCGTTCGGCTCCAAACCGGATGCCGACATTCATTCGTCGAACCCAGACTCACTTTCGAACTCGATTGAATCTCTGCCTTCTCATTCGAGACCAGTCAACAATCCTCTTGACTTCCTTGCGTCTGATCTCCTCTCTCCTGCTTCTGACACCCGTGCACCGCTCTTTGATGATCTTGAAATCACACGAGAGGAGACCGCACAAGTGGAAGGGATGGAGGCCATACAAGGCGCTCTGGTGAATCTCATTGCGGATAAAAACAGATGTGGCAAATCAAAGAAACCGATCGGAAGGTACGTCCCGCTCGAGCCCCCACATTAGCGGCAAGCGTTGTGAACTAGCGTTTGATATTTCCCCTCCGGAACACCATCGTTCGCCAATTTTCCATCCCTTGGTCGATGGTGAGAACGAGGTCTTAACTTGTAGCCCACGACTCGTATGTCGAGCGTGACGGGGACCTGCAACTCCCATGACATTAATCGACTTGGCGAGAAGATCAACAAACTCCAATCCCAGGGAGTACTTCTGGAACGCCTCACCCGAAAGGCCAAACGGCAGAACTCATAGGTGACTTGCCGGAGCTCAAGTTGCTGACTCGTTGGAAGGCATCTCTCGCCAAGCCAAGATGACACGAGAGACGACCTCCCAGAAGACACCGTACGAGCAGCAGGAGAAGGACAATTGGCGCATCCCGGGCCGCACATGTATTTTCATCACGTCCTCCGTCACGACGAAAACTGAGGGAAAACAAGTTCTTGCCGAGATACAACATCTCAACGCCGAGAATGAAGTTACATCGGGTTGGGTCATCTCGCGATGATAGAATGAGCTCTTTGCTATGCATCGGCGCTTGAAGGAACGATATGTCCTTGTGAAGAACCAGGACTTCCCCTGTAAACGACTCGTCGCGTCAATGTCTCACTCCTTTGTTGACACCAGAAGAGCAGCCCGGGAAAGGTATCTCCAAGTAAGTCAGTGCCGTCTCAAACTCCAAGCTTCCTAGCTGATTGTTGAATTTAGAAACCGATTCTGATCCCTCTCGTGTACGAGAGCGACGAACTTTGGGCATTTCTTTCGCAACAGTCGACTTTGAATGAATCGGGGAATTCCTTTATACCGAAGACGCCAATCCCATTCCCTGGGCATTGATGATATGTTCTTTGGACCCTCAATGCTCGACATCATGATTCAGCACCTGAGCCGACAGGACCCCAAATTCGCCAGGATCGTTGGATCTGGAGTGAATGACGAGGATCTGATCGCGATGGCGGTCAAGTCTCGAGATGAGACCCTTGCGACTCCCGAGTGATTTGAAGGCGTTAGGGGGTGAAGCCAGTGGTTCGTAATTCATTGTGCCCATATGTGACTTCAATGCATTCGAGTTGAGCGAGAAGAAGAATTGGCTGTGACGGCAAGCAGTAGTTGTTATCTTGCAGCAGCTGTTGGGTGGAAGTATTGAGAAGTCGGCATTCCTCATTTTGTTTTGACTTATTTTTTGGTTTCAGGAAAGTGGAGGATTCTCATGCAAATCAAGCCACGTGGCACGACTGCTCCTTACGGCAGTGAGGGGGAATCCTTACTTGGTTGAGATTCAAGCCCCTACTGTATATGCGTAAGATTTTCCTGGAGAACTGAATGAGCTGTGACATGTTCCGCTATGCAAGTTGCGGGAGTGGGGGCCTGGGTCACGGAAAATGACATTCCTATATCGGTTAAGTCTCAATGCGAGGCTCTTGCTCATCTGGGACATGTTGGCTGGCCAAGACGAGAGGATCGGGATCTTGGCATTACCGGACACCGGACACCGTACAGAAGCGAATCAAATTCCCTATCGATTTGATTCACAGAGTCTATCTTATCAACTGTACCTAGCTGTTGGTAACGTCAAGGTCAGGGTCCCGTGGGAGGCTTGGTTGACCATTTGACGTATTCCCAGGAGCTGTCAAAAAACTGAGCAGGACTTGTCACCATAAACGTCTAATATTTGAAATTCCCTTAGGAATGCGGCATTCTACATTTTGAGTCACGAGAAGTCCCCCGTTCTGGTTCTTCAGTATAAGAACATTGGGGACCGTTCTGTGGGGTTTCTGCTTGCATCTTCCGCTCCTCTAGCAGCCTCGACCTCTACGAGTTCGTGTCGTTGAACGCCATGTCTCTATTCGAAGATGGCCCTGAGTGAGTGCGAACATCTCGGTGATCGTAGGCCTTGCTCATTCCCATCCAAGGTACAAGAAACGCTTAGCGACGGACTATACGCTCCCAAAAGTGACGCTCAAGGATATTCATGCCGCCGTCCCAAAGGAGTTATGGGAGAAGAGCACACTGAAGGGTCTCGCGTGGGCCGCGCGCGATACCCTGCTCTGCACTGTTTTTTATTTTGTACCTAATTTCCTTGGGTTGGACGCATTCCATTTAGCTTATTCACTACCTTCAGGCCGCTACATACATCGACCCCTTGGCCCAGGCGCTGGAAGCATCGAACATCAATCCTAGGGCCGTTTTCACTATCAAATGGTCGCTCTGGGCGACGTACTGGTGGTTCCAGGGTCTTGCCGGTGCTGCCCTCTTCCTTCTCGGCCACGATGCAGGGCATGGCACTCTCTCTGAGAATAAACTGATCAATCATACTATCGGGTTCATCGCTCATACCGTTATTTTCAACCCTTATTTCTCGTGGCGACATACCCATAATCTGCACCGTGCGTGTAATATCATCCTCGTCGCGAAGACATCTTTTAACTCCCTTCTTCTCAGACAAGTTCAATGGTTCCATGGAGCGTGATGAAGCCTACGTGCCCTTGACACGCTCCAGCTTCGGCATGGCCCCAGAGAAAGTCATGAAGCCGAACGATTATCAGGAGATTCTAGGGGAGACACCGCTTTGGACCTTGTGCCGAATGCTTGTGATGCAAGGACTAGGGTGGCAATGGTATCTCACTCTTAATGTCTGGGGCAACCCAATCTACCCACTGGGCACGAATGTGGGGCTCTTCTTCAACTCGATATGATGTACAGATCAAACTTACGGTTCGAAATTTTCAGCACTTCCTCCCATCTTCTCCGCTCTTCCGAAAATCGGATCGCCTCCCGGTGATTATTAGCAACGTTGGAATGCTGGCCTGGGCAGCCGTTCTATGCCGGTGGATATACGTTACCAGCTTCACGACTTACATCAAGTACTACTTTATTCCGTATATCCTCACCAACCACTGGTCTGTGATGTTCTCGTTCATTCAGCACACGGACCCAACGATACCCCACTTCCGCGGAGAGACATGGACCTTCCTTCGTGGCGCCGCAGGCACTATCGATCGTCCCCTTCTGGGTTGGATGGGCCGTTTCTTCCTCCACAATGTTCGTATGCCCACGTGTCTTCGCGCAGGACCAAGTCGTGCTCATGCGTCGTGGGATTGATATGAATGCAGGTAGCCCATGATCACGTTGCGCATCATTTCTTCTCCACAGTCCCTTTCTGGAACGTACCCGAGTTGTCAAAACACGTTCGCAAGGCTCTTGGCGATGACTACAACTGGTGCGTTGTGATATGTGCAATTATTATTATACTCGCTTGATCATTGTGGATCTCAAACGATAATTTCCCCCAGTGACTCGGGTAGCTCGTTGCGTGCGTATTATCGAACATTTACCCAGTGCTTGGTAAGCATCCCACGTTCATGTCTTCTCCCTTTCTCCTAATCTGTCGCCCTCTTCCGTGTATAGTTTGTTGAAGACGAGGGTAAGATAAATACCCTTGACGTAACAGTGGTCGTCTGACGTATTTTCCTTTATTGCTAGGCGATATTGTCTTTTACAAAAATAAACAAGGGAAACGTGTGCGCAAAGCGGCTGGCGAAGCGGAATTGTGAAATATCCTGTTCCTTTACGGGATCACGTTTCCGCATTTTCTTGGCTATCGTCCTCAGTCATATGTACCTCTCTTGCTTGATCTCCCTACGTTAATGTGGTTTCCCAACTAGATAGATTTTGGGTTTCTTGAACTTGGGTGTCCTAGCTGGACACGAACTCGTCGCTTAGTCAGCGTATCCATAGTGGGATGTACTGAAGTCCCCTCAAGCGTTTACTTGAGCTCCGATCAAATGCTCCGTCATTCCTCATTGTGCGAATCTAAGTGGTTCCGCGCGGATTCTTCAATACCAACACCATTGTCCATTACCATGAAAGAAAGGCCTCGACAGCCGAGGCAATGAATGTGCGTTACATGATTATGTTGAAATTCTGTCCGTGTTCGACGGAGTGCAAATCAACGGGGAGCCAATCCTCCGGGCGATGATACGATGCCAAATGAAATAATGCGTTTCCCGTCTCATTAATTTCCTGAATAATTTTTCTTCCGCGGCGGCTTTCTGCCCTATAGATTCGTCTCCTGGTAACAACAGGGTGCATAACCAGGCCCTGCACTCCCACCACTCTAGTCCCTGCCCCCCCCCAGTGGTGGTGTAAAAGCGGCAGGAACGGTGACGGCCCTTACGCCGGCACTGTTTGCGTGGCTAGTACGGGGGTTGGGTTGGCCTGGTCATTTGGCCCCATGCATGCGGTGTACGGTGACGCCTACGATACTTTTACAGTAGCAGGGCACGTTTTTGTCAGTCAAGATGTCTTTCCAATTCTGTCGTGGCTCACAGCCAATATAGTACGTACATCTATTTCTGGGTCCCAAAGATGGCCCGCCCGGGCAAACAGAATCTCCCTCGTAGTGTATTATTTGGGTGAATACAGTTCACACATTAAAGAGTTCGACCCTGGTATTCTAGAGTATCGAATGTGATGGCTGGGTAATTGGGCGCTTCTGCCCTTGTCTTTCTGTTTTCGTTTCTATTGGATTGGGTGGCCACAGGCGAGATAACGAGGGTCCGTGCGGGGAAAGAGGCGATGATACGGGTATAATATTCCCTTGCGGTGCGAATGCGAAGTATAGCATAAGTAGGGTGAGCTGGGCATTCCGAGACGTGGATGGGTATTCGATGCGGGATCAGTAAAATCAACTGCGCTACGGCCGCGGAGGCTCCGAAGTCTTCGAAGTCCGGCTTGCGGCCCTTGGGAAGACCTCAGGGCCTCCGAAGCATGGTGAATTTTTCTGTGAGGGTCCTATAGCCTTACTGTGCGATTGGCTTCTCTTATTGCTTTTGGAACATCGCTTTTTAGAAGGGCACGCGTCTCTCTGTATTCTCACTACTGTACATGTAACAGAACAATCCGGGCATGATTACCCAGCCATCCAGCTCTGAGAAAATGAAGGTAAGTAATATTATTTGACATTCCGTAGTGCCCATTTCCAGTGGTCCCCCCTTGTCCCTGGGGGGTGGCCAGTAGCACTTTAATATCCAGACATAATGTAATTTGATAAACAATACAGTACTCCGCAGTATTACCGGTAGAGGTCAATCAGAACAATCGCAGCGAACAGGGTCCATTATCTAAAGGGCGCGGCTGCGGTTCAAACCTTTGCATGTATTCGCCCAGGCGCTTAAAAGAGACCGGAGTCACAGGCGGGTCACGGAGTGGTCACCACGCGCCCGACAATCTCGATGAGCAGCGGATGACGGCGATTAATTTCCGAAGGTTCTCACGCCAAGATACAGGTCGGTGGGAGGGGAACATGAAAAGGGACTGCGGAACTTATGACTGTGGTACAATCTTTCAGTGCCCAATGAAGTAGTGATATAACTTCAAATTTGTATGATACCACTTGGATTTTTCAGGAAATATTGAGGAGCATATTCCCTCGCCCAATGTTCCAAGTATTTGTAGCAAGCGGATGCGGAAGTGGCCGGGTACGACGTCGGAGACAAGCGCGACCCCTGTGGGGCTATGCCGATGACCTTGTCAATCGCATATTCGCCAAGCTACCTTGTAGATCTCGTAGCCAGGTTTCACCAGCGATCTTTTACCTCTTTGCTTGCTGGCACCACCGGCAGTCGGACATCTTTTCTTTTTCTTTAGCCTGTTTTCATGTGCTCTCTACTCTCCTGTAAATACTATAAAAGACGGGCTTGGGCCTGCAGAATATTAAGGACTTCTGTGTTCTTCCCGCTGCTGCGTCCATTCATCTGAGCACTTAAGGCTCGCCGATCTCTCGAATTCGTCTTCACCCGCTTAGTAATCAGGGGGAGCTCTCACGCGAATACTGTACCCACTCGAAGTCTAGCAGTTTGTCACGTCACAAGCTGGAAAAAGCTGCTAGAACCGATAGCAATCGTGTCACATTGCAGTCGTGGCGCTGCTAGCCACCGTGGGGTGTCACGGGCACTCAGGAAATCGGCCAGTCACTGGGATAGAGGCTCTGGGGTGATACATGTTGTTGTAGGCGGTTATCGGCTACGGCGTATTAGCGTCACGTGCCCGTTTGTGGGCGGCCTTTACCCCTCTCCGCTCTTCTGGCCCATTCTAGGGCCGCCCCCTTTTATTATATATAGCGTAAGTACTAGACTTAGTTTCTCACTGGTTTGTACCTCCGCATCCTTGATCTATTGCACGAGGTTCTTTTATCACACCAATACACACTGCAGAAACTAAATTTTTACTCTGGACAAGGTACTTTGGCAAAAAAAAAAACGGCCAAAGTGAACGGGTGAATACTCGAATGGTCTAACGAACGATAGAATGAGGGGGTGGTTGAACAAATGAGAGAGCGAGCGAAGTCATATATAAAAAAAGATTGGAATGGGGATTAGGCAAGTGGGTTTCGGCTGGGAGGATTAAAGAATCAAGTCACACTCAGGGCCCTTTCACTGCTATGTCACACTGCTGGACACCCCCCGCTGCTACGGGAGATAGCACAATTGTCACGTCACAAAAAAATTCCGCTGCTAGACTTCGAGTGGGTACAGTACCGTAACTCTCACTAGTATTTAGGTGTTGTGGTGTATAACGATATTGCAAAGAGGTGTTGAAATTACGTAACCCTACTCAATGACCGAAAAAGGTTGGTATATGCTAGGGACTCCTCATCTTAGCCAGATCTCTCATCTTGCAGATGGGCATAATGAACCCCTGACAAGTGATCCCTAGTGTTCCGAAATATGCATGTGTGAAGGCTATGGTGCAATGAACTGAATCAAGGTTGTCGCGCTATGGGCGTGTCTCTTCTTGTATATATAGGGAATTGTGGTGGGCTAAAGGGTCCTTCCTATGTGGCAAGCCACCGGGGCTGCCCCTTGAGGGTCGCTGCTTAAGGTGGCAAGTGCCGGGCGCTTGGAGCGCGGCTGCCGGATCCTCAACAGCCACTGTTCAGTACTTTTTCATACCTCTTCCAACATGACACCTAGATGGCATTTCGGTTTGGCAGGGACGTGTATGGCAGTGAGTTCTACGTTTGTACCCAAGCAATAATGGTTTAGGTGAAAACTGAACAAGAAAATTGCCTTTCGGTCATTGAACGGCCTTCGAGAGCCCCGTGAAAGCTTTCCAGGGAATCAGACTACTGAGTTTAGTAGACCAGCACATCAAAACACCTGATTCATGTCGTAAGGATATGGAAGTCAAGGATACAAAGTTCCCGTCCAAGTCTTGGGCGGCAATACAAATCAGAACGAAATAAATCAAAATACACCTGGGACTGCGGACCAAGTGCTCCAACGCGATCGCCGCGCGATCGCAACATTCGTGACCCATTGATATCCGGGGGATTGTGTGGGTGTAAACGTCACGATGTGTAGAGAGTGGGGCGTCGGCGACCCTGGGGGGGCTGAAGGAGGGGAAAGTAAGGGATGAATGGTCCCACCATGAATGATCAATTACTTACTGGCGAAGGTAGGCGCCTCGAGCTATTTTCCCACCGCAGACGCAGCCATATGAGGGGAATTCAGAACGCGTTTCGCGGGCGACGAGGACAGTGGCGAAGGTTTCGGTGTCATGGTGGATGGATTGGGTGATGAGGCACCACCAAACCCCAAGGACGTTAAAATACTGGTAAAGCCTGTTTTAGGGCGTGACGGCGAGGGTGTGGACGTGGGCGTGGTAGTAGTTTTAGGGTGAATGCCTTGGAAAGAATTTGGGATAACTGGAGAACCCCCGAAGCCGTATGAATCTTGGAGGCTGGAGAGGGCCGCGGAGTAGTCCTTCTGGGAGGGTTTCTGAATGAGATGAGCGGTGGAGCTGGCTGGGGATGGGCCGTTCGACATGATATTCTGGGTTGAGGGTGGTTTCGACTTGGGGGTCGAGTAGATGGCCGTCGATGGCAGACGATGACAGGCGATTGACAGTCGAGTCAGGAGTGTTATATGGCTCGGCTCCGCCTCACTTCAGGGGCTGTGCAGACATCCGAAACTAGTGAAATTGTGACTCAGTCAGTTACGCAAGAACTAAATAATTTATGGGCACAGGAAGATCGCCATGAGGCACGACGCACGAATACGACATCAGGGCCACAAGAGGCCATGATGGGAGTAGTACCCCGTGGAGCTCCCACAGCGCGACTCATCACTCCTCCAGAAGGCCCCGGCGGCAGCTCACCAAAGCTGTCTCTGGGACTTGCCAGACAATATCGCAGGCGAATTTGGCGCCCGATACAGCCTAGATAGATCAGATCATGCGGATTTTCCCAGATACGCGCAGATAAGGCCAAAAACAAGATGCGTGACTACCAATAAAAATTGGGCGCTTCTGTTGTGTGATCCAAAAATCCCGGAGGGTCTAATCCCGCACAGCGCAGAAGGCACAGAGAGGGGTCCACTGTACCCAAGTACCCAGGGCGATAGTAGGACGGCACAAGCGAGGATGTGAGAAGCGTTATGGGTGACTGTAGTGGGCGATATTACGTAACATTACGTAATAGCTGTCACCCCCGTCTGGCGATACCAGCTTGAAGGCAGCGACCCCCCAAGTAATGATATCCTCCACTAATAACACCATGGCTTCACTTCGTACAGTTTTAAGTACTTTTTTTCACTCGTGACACTAGGCCATTTAACAATACAGCCCGTTGTGATGCAGTCACCTGACTTTGTTGTTTGTTTTTTCAGACGCGGTGGCTTGCATCCGATTGCACTCGTTCACCGTATAAAGCTCGCGTCAACCTCGCTCTTTCCCCTTCTCCACAACCCCATCCTCAACAATCTATCACTCTCGATCTCTCCCTTCACACTCTTCAAGCAACAACAATGTCTGGACGTGGCAAAGGCAAGTCTGTATTCTCCACATTCATAATGCCTACACTCATCCTGTTCTCCCAGGCGGAAAGGGTCTCGGAAAGTAAGACAGATCTTCACCACTCATGGCCTCTCTCCCTCATTGTCGTCCTTTCCCAGGGGTGGTGCGAAACGCCACCGCAAGATCCTCCGTGACAATATTCAAGGTATCACCAAGCCTGCTATCCGCCGTCTCGCTCGTCGCGGCGGTGTAAAGCGTATCAGTGGTCTTATCTACGAAGAGACTCGCGGTGTCTTAAAGATTTTCCTTGAGAGTGGGTCTTATTTTTCGTTGCCCTATCCAGTCTTGTATTCACATTTCGCCGTAGATGTTATCCGCGATTCCGTCACATACACTGAGCATGCTAAGCGGAAGGTGTGTATATCCTTGATTCAGCGTGCATTGCTTCTCATAGCCGTCATGATCAGACTGTCACTGCTCTCGATGTCGTCTATGCCCTGAAGCGATCAGGGAAGACGCTCTATGGTTTCGGTGCATAGTGTCTCGCGGTATGTGTGCCCCTACGGGTCCCCGCCATTCTCTTACTCACTTGGCCTCTAGTTTGTCTGCAATTATTATCCTATTTCGTTTTGTATATCGTGTATGTTATTGTACGCGCTTCCTTTACACCAGTCGAGTGTCCTCAGTCTCGAGCAAATGCCCAAGTTTTGAGCCCATTGGGCAAGTGAGTACGTGTCTGAGCTTATTCCGGTAGTAGCCCCTGGCCTCCTGATCATCAAAGTCGTGACGTGCACTGAGAGAGTCTTGGACATATTCTCTGTCTAGGGCGTCCTCGGACAGAGTGACCCTGGTGCAGCATGTCCATCGAGGCTGGCCGTCCTTGAATGTCGTGACTCTAGCGAGCCGGTGGCGAGTGCGCAACTTTGGGTGTGTCACTGGCAAATATGGAGGTGATACTCAAATGGATGTTTCCAGTTTTCGGGAAGTTGCGGTTCCTACCGCCCAGCTCCTATTTTTAGGGTGAACATCGAGAAGTATTCATCTATTTAGTCTATTACAATCTAGCCAATTGGCTTTTCTCTTGGGCCAATTCTCTTGGATCAATAGGTAATCGAACTGGTCTTAGCCTGTGTCTTGCGGTGATTACTTCAACTGAATTGAGTCGAATGTTATTTTCTCACTAACTAGGATACATTGGGTATTTTGGGCAATAGGATGAGAAAATGCATTCATATCATGGAAGTCGATAAATCTGAGGGAGGTAGTCTTTTCTGCAAGTTCCGAAAACTCCATTTGCATCCGGTTGCAGATCCACCATAGAGTTCGGCAAGACCCACAACGCTATCTCCCGATTCCAAGTCATTCAGGGATCGCTCCTTAGGCGCCCTACTACTCCTGCTGTCTTCCTTATTTCCTCCCGTTATTTCTCCCCGGTACACCTTCAATGGCGTACACTACTCTGGAAACAGTAGTGCGGACCTATTCGTCGTCAATTGACGCTCTTGCCCACCGCCACCATCGCCATCCAGTGCAAGACACACATTTTGCAGGGGCAATTCTACTGAATCCCGCACGCCGCTCAGGCGCCAGGCTTGTTCTCTGCCCGCTGCTTCCCCCTCCTCTTCCCAAAGCTGACCTCCCCTCAGAGATTTGGGCGCGATGCCTCCATTTTGCTATGGACCTCACCATTGAGCGGGCCATACTGGATCAGTCTCGACTCGCCTGGCTGGAACAATGTAGAAGGGATCTTCTCTGTGTCTCCAAGACATTTAGAGTAGGCTTTTTCAGTGTCTAGGTCCTTAGGAGGTCTTATGGAGTGCCATTTTGTTAGAGCCTCGCCTCGCCTATCTTATATGGCTGTATAAGGCTTGTGACTTTGCGCGGCTTAGAGTCCCTGCACTCGGTCGTGTTCACTGCGGATCAGCAATGGGATAGCTTGCGTCGCATCCCCTTCTCAACTCCGGGTCGATGGATCCAGACGCTTGACATATCTTCCTTCTCGTCATCCCTCGATACCCGGTCCGCTAAGCTGCGAGCGGATACCCTTTTGTCGAGCCTCTTCCGTCTCACCCCCTTCCTTTCCACCCTTCTCCTAGATCCCAAGATGGTTCTTAGCGGTCGGGCAATGAGGGCATTGGCGGAAGGTTGTGGTGGCCGAATCCGGGTCCTCAGAGGGCTCTCAGCAGGTTTGGATTTTGGATCCATGCCACCCAGCCAATTCCTTGTGGCACGAGATCCTCTAACAGCTCTTGTCCGGATTTGCCGATTCCTTGAGGTGCTCGAAGTCTTTGGTCCAGGGCAGACGCAAGACGAAGAGTCGTTCTTGCAAACGCAAACGACTCATGAATTGACCCATGAGGCTATCGTGCTCAACCGACTGCATACTCTTACCCTTCACGGGATCCCCCAATCACCTCTCTTCTTCGCTCTTTTGAACTCGGCATTGCCCTCCCTCACTCGCCTCACTATGACGATATACCCTTCCCGCCTCATGCCGTCTCATTCTGCTCTCTTTCTCGCTGCACATGGTGAGAGTATTGAATCCCTCATCCTGCCTACTCCACCCGACTGGCCTCCACCGGATTACGCCTCGTACAATCCCTCACAAACATCTGCCAATTCCCCCGAGTCTCTTTTACATATTCTCCCCCACCTCGTGCGACTCAATCTCCCCTTCCCGCTTCCTCCTCTCTTGCTCATCCCCCCGCCCCGGGTCCTCGTCCCCACCCGTTACGCACGCTTTTCTTCCCCCGGCCAATACCATCTCTCTTCCCATTCATTATTGAAATGGCGAACAAAAACCTTGAAGCGCGATCTGCAGTCCCGGAGGCACGTGATTCAGACCCAACACAAAGTCCGGCACGACAAAGCATTGGATCCCTGCAAACGGTGGTATGGACCAAGTCCAAATGGCTGCGGGGCGATGTGAGGTACACGAGTCGCACTGCGCGCGTGTCTGGGGAACAGGTAGAGATGCGGCGATGGAAGAGGGTCCTCACTGGGAGAGTGCGATTGTTGGACGCCGAAGGGAAGGAGGCGTGATTGATGTCGTCCCCCGCTCGAAACTGTGTCCGCACGAAAGATATTTCCAACAAGGCCAACGCTCACTAAACATGGTGCCCTCCGGAGCGATTTCAACAGCTTGACAAAAAAAAAAAAGAAGGAAAGGTAATCGGCACTTTCTCTCCGTAATTGGACCCTCTCACCTAGTGCACTCTTCTTCCTCATATTCGGCTTCCGTGGATTTCCCAGTCCCTTAGGTTAGGAGGTTATTATCCACTCGTTCAATGTGTTTTTTTGTAGGCTTCACGCCTCGCGGTGGGGCTGTGTACATGTACTGAACTTGTGCTTGTGCTTGTGCTTGTGTATACTAGTAGCATCCCGGATGAGCTGATTGACCCTCGCTTTCCCAATACAATTTGTACTGTACGTATCAAAATGAGACATCCCCACGGTATCCTGGTCAGAATACCTATTGCCTTTCCGTCCTGTAGGCTTTCTAATATCAGCTGGTAATCATCCGCTAAAAATAGTGACATTTTTTTGTTAGACTTATGAGTAACAACCCCGAGAGAAGCATCGGAAGGCGGCTTTAATTCTGCACGCCAATCAGGCAGCTCGTAGCCATACATTCGGACGCAAGTCCCCCCAAGCAAGAATCCCATTTCCCCAGGGATTCCGTTCTCCCCTCCCCCCCCCCTCTCGCCCCATGTCAAAGTACAATCATTGGTCCCCAAAAAAATAAAGCAAGAAAGCAAGAAAGCGAAGCAATCTACAAATCTACATGTATAGCAAAAAAAACATCTATGGATATTTACACCGTAGGGGTGAGGTATCTCTGGAGGATTGGCTGGATGTATGGGAAGATTTTAGGGAGCAGGAGGTTCCGGGTGGGGCTGAGAGCTGGGGGCACGAATATGCCGCCTAAGAAACCGCGGCGATGCCACGAATTTACTAAGAAAGAAGAAGAAAAAAAGTGTTGTGAGCATGCGAGCGCTTGGTGGACACCACGGGCGGGCTACGCGCGCGCGAGAACACTCACATAAGAATTGACCGAACTCCTGGATCCACAACCAGGTCCATATCCATCCGAAGAATCCGCCGACTCGTCGTTTCGTGAGCTTATACCATGCCCTCTCGGCGATGAGTGCCAAGGGCTGTACTCCAAAGTATATCACCGAGTCCCAGTCGGTACCGCGGCCGACGATATACAGGCACCAGACGTGCATAATCCCCGAAGCGAGGAAGGCACCCCAGATGATGGCGCTCGGTCCGAAGACGGCCCCGAAAGGATAGCCGCCGAGGGTGAGGAACGTCTGTCGGAGGATCTGATGCCAGTCCCGGGCCCAGAAAGAATGCATCGACGTGCTTGTGGTGACGTTGGTGCTGATGATAGGTGGCCATGCTGTGGGGTGGTGCCCGAGGAGGCCAACTGCGATAAGGGTCATGAGATCGTAGCCGACATAGAGGTCTGTGACCAGAAATACATTGATCCATGAGGGAGAGACGAAGCGATTGAAAGATAGGACCACTCACTGTTTATCAAGAAGAGGCTAGAGGTGAACTGGAGCAATGCAGATATCAAATATCTTTCTACAGTGTTCTGGCCAAACACAAATATCGAGCCTCCGTCAGGCGTTCCAATGCCTGGGACAAGTGAGATAAAGACACCGAGGACGTCCACGTAGAGAAAGTGGATGACGAATGATTGATATGTTTGACGCAGGAACTTGGAGGTGTCTGAGGTGTCGCGGGTCTCCGGTGGGATCTGTACTTTTGTGCCCGATCCGAACTCCCAGCCAATGCCCCGCGCACAGGCCAGTACCTCCAAACCTGACAGGAAGTGTTCTACCAATGTTAGCCTCCCCGGCGTACGGGGGACCCGCTTTGGAGGATCCTGCAGTACGAGATCCGATGCTGGCACTGTAATCTCTCCAGGGACTTTCTCACCCAGTTTGAGGATACCATTGGGCGATAGGCCCATCTGGAGGGCTTGGATTATCGTATGAATCCCATAGCATCCTAGAATGCATAGGAATGGCAGAATGAGTGAGCTCTGTGAGGAGAGAAAGAGTCCTGGCACGCACCGGCGACGAAGCTTATACCGTTCAGCGGGAAATCCCACCAGACGAAGCCGAACGTGAGCCGTAAGGTGAGTGCCACGGCGAAAGGCAATATCGCTAGGCGCGGGAGGCGCGTCCCAGGTTGGCGCGCAAGAGCGGCAAGCGTTACGAGGGTGAGGAAAGTCGCAACTATATGTGGGGACCTCCTCAAGGTCATGCGCACCTTATCCTCGGGGCGGGGACGCAGTAGTTGACGAGGCCTTGAACTAGCCCAGCCATGGCGGAATTGGGGGAAAGGAAACACGGGAGGTAATGCATTTTATACGGTAAGTGAACCGAGAGGGCCAATTATCTCCGGGATTGAATGCTGACTCAATGTTGAATGGGTTGAAATCTTAGACGGAGACCCCCGTCACTAGGCCTTGAAAGTCACAAATATTTTATGTGCCTTTTTTGTGTGCCTAAGTTCAGGCTAGAAGTTGCAGAAAACCCCCCGGATAGCTCCGAAAGGTACAGTAAGAGTGCTCACATAAGTCCATGGACTCACGGTTTATTAAAAAAAACAAGAAAAGAAAAACTCACATCGGATTTTGGTGACTTTTGAGAATTGAGCGGGCCTACTCAGGTTGACTACACGCTCCATGCTCCCCCGGAAATACTTTGAGATTTTTGACGCCCACCTAGCACGGTTTCCCGAGTACAGAGCCGGAAATAGAACAATTCACCGGGATACGGTTGCCGAGCCTAGCCTGATTTATTGTTCCGCGCCGGTTAATTCCATGTTCTTTCTCACGACCTCGTCGTTCGATGAGGAGGTAACCACAATCCATCACCTATATGTACCCTAAGATCAGACTGTAGACAGGACGCCAGTGGGGAAGGGTGGGCTAATTAGTCCCAGATCTTTGAATATTACAAGCTGCCGTGCACCCGTAAATCTTTCATATGGTCACTCCCTAATTGACATAAGAGAACCACCCGAAGCATGGCCTTCATCGGACCCTTCCCGTCATTTGGCAATCTTCTCCTGCACTCGATCTGGAGTCAACAAGTCCTATCTCCGAGTGAGTGCCAAAATCCGAGATATCATTAATCTGCTCTATGCGGATGATTGACATTTCGCATATTGTAGACCTGCTTTGAGCACCCACTAATTTGTTTTTCTCTTTTCCCCTGTTCTCTATCTTGGGCACGATGTCTAAACTGTGGACAAGTGTGCCAACCCCGCCGGAGGAGGGCAGGCTGCGTCCTGTCCTCGGAATCATAAAGGCTGATATCGATGGAAGCACAGGTTGCAAACTTACAGTAAATGACTCCCACAGTCAGATTATCCTGACAGCTAATGTCAAAAACCATCAGTTTACGCAGCTGATGTATCCTTCTGGTCATGAAGGGGCTCCCTTTTCGGGCCCCACAAGCGGTTGCGGCTTGGTATACTTATTACGGTAATGATCGCGGCCAGACTCCATCGGTTGATTCCAAGTCGACCCTCCAAAATAAAATAAAATCTGTCCCCACGCTGGCCCTGAACGCTTTTGGAACAAGAGTTGCGACCGCTCGTCTCGAGCTTTTCCGGCTAACCCCTAACTCTAGAACCAGATCACGTGATACAAACACAATCCCTGCAAACAGTGGTGTGGACGAAGCCAAATGGCTTCAGAGTGACGTGGGCCACACGAGTCGTGTGTCTGAGGAACAAGTGGCAATGGAAGAGGATCCTCGCTGGGAAGTGCGATTGTTAGACGCCGGTGTGATCGTCATCGCCGCTCGAATCTTTGTGTCCGCACGAAAGATACAGTATTACGCACCAAACATGGTGTCCTCCAGGATAGGCTCCACTTTTCGAAAAACAAAGTACTAGTAATCAGCTTCACCCTAACTCCGTAATCGGGCACTCACTTGGAGGACTCTTCTTCCTGATATTCAATCTTGCACGGGTTTTTTCTTGGTCTCCTGGGGAAGGAGGTCATTACTGTAGCATCAAAGTCTAACAAGCCGGAGATTTTTTGTGATCTGACAATTGTGCTATTTTCCGGAGCACGTGCAGTGTGACTCCATGCAGTCTCCAGCCAGAGAACCCAATCTACCACACTGCTTCCTGCCATGTGCTGCTTGATAAGATTTTGTCGGGCCCATGGACAAGCTGTCCTGTCAAACAATTCTCCAAAGATGAGTATGAGAACAGAAATCTATTGAGTTTGAGAAAGCTTCACATTCATAATGCAGCAAGAAAAGCCACAGCCTCGAGGACAAAGAGAAGGAGAGGCTAAGCATGTACAATCGTCTTCTGGTTCCAATCTATTTTTTTTTTACATTCTCATTTGTTCTTTGGCTGGTCTAATCATTTCTTAAATTCGAGTCTTCACCCATTCACTTTCTTCTTTTTTGCTTGTCCGGATTAAACGATCATTGCTTCACAATCCAATTTGCGACCCTGATCATGACAGAAGCATCGGAAGCTGGCTTGATTCTGCTAGCCCCGATCAGGCAGCTCGTAGTCATAACGCACACTAGCGTACGTACGCAGTGAACGTAGGGACAAACGTTCATTCCCAGCAAGAATACTATTCATCCCCATAGTCGTGTAGAATCATGCTGTACTGTCATTGTATACTGAAAAACAAAGATATGTATGTATGTTTACACCGTAGGGGTGAAGTATCTCTGGAGGATTGGCTGGATATACGGGAGGACTTTGGGGAGCAGGAGGAGCCGGGTTGGACTGAGGGCCGGCGGCACGAATACACCACCGGAAAAACCGCGGCGATGCCACGAATTCGCTAAGAAAAAGAAGACAAAGTAATGAGAACGGGAGTCGCCTGGCGGATACGGACGGGCTTGCGCGAGAGGACTGACTTAAGAATTGACCAAACCCCTGGATCCATAACCAGGCCCATATCCATCCAAAGAACCCGCCCACTCGTCTGCTTCGTGACCCTATACCATACCCTCTCCGCGATCAGCGCCAACGGCTGCAACCCAAAGTATATCACCGAGTCCCAGTCGGTGCCGCGCCAATCACGTAAAGAGCCCAGATATGCAGGACCCCCGAGGCGAGGAAGGCACCCCAGATGAGGCCACTCGACCCGAAGATGGCCTGGAAGGGATAGCCCCCGAGAGTCAGGAACGTCTGTCGCAGAATCTGGTGCCAGTCCCGGGCCCAGAAAGAATGCATTGACGTGCTGGTGGTGACGGTGGTGCTGATCACGGGTGGCCATGATGTTGGGTGCTGCCCGATGCAGCCAACCCCAATCAGTGTCATAAGATTGTACACGAAATGGAGATCTGTGAAGAGAAATACACTGCTCTAAGAGGGAGAGAGCAATCGATTGGAAGATGGGACCGCTCACTGTTTATCAAGAAGATGCTAGTAATGAAATGGAGCAGTGCAGATATCGAGTATCTTTCCACAGTATTCTGGCCAAACACAAATGTGGAGCCCCCGTCAGGCGTTCCAATTCCTGGGACAAGTGAAATAAAGACACCGAGGAGGTCCGCATAAAGAAAGTGGATGACGGCGGATTGGTATGTTTGACGCAGGAACTTGGAGGTGTCCGAGACGTCGCGAGTCTCCGGTGGGATCTGTATCTTTGTGCCCGATCCGAACTCCCAGCCAATGCCTCGCGCAGAGGCCAGCACCTCCAAACCCGACAGGAAGTGTTCTACCAATGTCAAGCTCCCTGGAGCGCGGGCGACCCTCTTTGGGGGATCCTGTGCTACGAGATCCGCTGCTGGCACTGTAATCTCTCCAGGGACTTTCTCACCCAGTTTGAGGATACCATTGGGCGAGAGGCCCAATTGGAGGGCTTTCATTATGGTAAGAACCGAGTAACATCCTAGAATGGAAAAGAATCATAGAATGAGTAAGCTACGTGGTGAGGAGCTCTAGCACGTACCAGCGATGAGGCTTATACCGTTCAGCGGGAGATCCCACCAGACGAAGCCGTACGTGAGCCGCAGGGTGAGGATCACGGCGAAGGGTAATATCGCCAGACGCAGGAAGCGCGTCCCAGGTTGGCGCGCGAGAGCGGCAAGCGTTACGAGGGTGAGGAAGGTGGCAATGATGTGCGGGGACCTCCCCAAGGTCATGCGCACCTTGTCCTCTGGGCGAGGAACGCAGTAGTTGACGAGGCCTCGAAGCAGCCAGCATGGCGGAATTGGGGGGAAAGGAAGCCTGTGGGGAGGTGGGGCATTTTATAGGGCAGCAAGTGTCAGATTATCGGTGACATTCAGCAGAAATGTGTTGGATTTCAGATGCTTCAGAACTCCCGCTCAGAGCCTAGGACATTAATCATCCGCACCGTCCTTGTCCGTGTTGTGCCACCGTACTTGACCGCCTACGAGTGTCTCGACCGTGCAGGCAGTGTCCTCGTCCTCTGTGGTAAATTTTTGAGTGTCCAAATCATAAAAGAAAGAAAATCAGGGCAGAGGTGTACAGGGTTCGTAGATTACTGCAGAATGAAATTTCATTTCAGTCGGTAATTATGGCCGAATCCTAATCCCAATCCTGTTCCTAATCCGGCTCCCAGCCGATCGCGCTTTCTGTTGTTTTCGGGCCTCTGTGTGTTCTTCATATTTCTCGCAATGGGTCTCTCCCCAATAAACTTGATCGAAGTGATGCTCCATCATTCACATGCTTGATAGAGCTTTCCTGGTATCCCAAAAATCACAGCATGCGCATTGACCATGACAGTAGTGGTTTCTTTGTTTTGGCCCTTTTACCGTAATAGAGACACATAGCTTGTACAGCTGCAGTAATTAGAACCTCCATGGGTACTATGTGCATTTCACGGAAGTACTAAACCAAAGTACTTGTATGTATGGCGGTGGTCCGCATCCAAAAATGTTTTGGTTGTCAGCAAAGGATCATACCACAAGTGCGCCAGGCCCCTGGATTGGAATGCAAAATTACGGACTGTGATCCTGGTTGGCCTTGAAGGACAGTGGAGATATGCTTGGAGAGGCTTGCTTTGACTGCTTCCAGATTAGGAATCGCAACTACCAATCACTCGGGCCCCCCATGCGTGATTTTGTGTGGTTCCTTCACAGTCAAGTCGATTGTGGGACTTTCAGAGATACAGTACAATACGTGAGTGGCTGCGACCCGGCATCGCCACATCCGGGTTGCCCCGTATGTTTCTCTTACGGATTGCGAGCCTGCCCCCGGAGTTGTACATAGTTATACTAAGTCATGTACCCCCACAGAGCTAAAAACCACTGCTTGGATATTGTCGACTGCTCTTCCCCATTCACCCATTCCCCTCCACCACCTGTATCAGCACATCCATATCGACAACGTCCTATCATTTGTTGAGTTCAAATCTTCACTTTCTTCCTCTGTTTTTTTTTCGTTGGTTGTCCAATTAAAAAATCATTTTCTGCAGTGTGCATCACCTCAAAACCCCTATCCCAGACTGGCCAATTTTCCAAGCGCCCGTGACCCCCCCCCAGCAACTTCGCCAGGTTGTGACGTCGCAAATTGTTAGATTTCGAGTGCCTACAGTATCCATCCCGCTCTGTGTTTTATTTTGTAGCTCCATGCTCTGTGCTGGTGCCCTCGCTGTACATGTATTTGCAGCATATCCAGCCGATTGATCAGCACTTATCCAATTTGCAACCCTGATCAAGAGCGGAAGCTGGCTCTGATTCTACTCGCCCCAATCAGGCAGCTCGTAGCCCTAACACACTAGCGTATGTACACAGTGAACGTAGGGACGACCGTTCGTTCCCCCAAGCAAGAATCCTATTCTTCCCTATGCTGTGTAGAATCATCCTGCACTGCCGTCGTGCACTGAAAAAAGTCAAAATATACATATATAAGACACTGCGCATTCATACTCTTCCACAGTAATTGACTTTGGGCAACATCCGGATGTAAATCCGGAAACTCGGCTCGCCCAGCAACTCGGCGGCGGATCGGGATGGTATTATATACATGAGAAATTAGAGATAGTTGCATTATGTGTATAGTGTAGTGGGTAATGTGGCTGGGTTTGAAGTGTTATGTTTTGTGTTGCTGCGGTTCGAACCCCGCTTAAGTCAAGTCGTAGAATTAAGCGCCCATCCGATACCCCAGAGTGGAGCATGCTGGACATTCGGGGAACCTCATTTTGGCTCGTTCCGGACGTCATTTTACCATCCTTCCTTTCCCGTACGAACCACACTCGTGCACGCGGGAAGTCAATAATTTCCTTTTTGGGAATTACTGAGTATTGTCTTCAAATCCGCTCTAAACATCTCACATAGCTGTAAAATACTACTAGTAATCTATTTCCGTTTATTTTGTGGGCCTGAATACCGTATTTACACGGTATTGCCCCCCTCAACGTGTCTTATGTATGTATATTTACGCCGTAGGGGTAAAGTATTTCTGGAGGATTGGCTGGATGTACGGGAGGACTTTGGGGAGCAGGAAGTTCCGGGTGGGGCTGAAAGCCGGCGGCACGAATCCACCACCTGCAAAACCGCGGCGATGCCACGAATTCGCTAAAAAAAAAAAGGACAAAGTAATGAGCACGGGAGCGCCTGGCGGACGGTGTTGCCGGAGAGGACTCACTTAAGAATTGACCAAACACCTGGAGCCATAACCAGACCCATATCCATCCGAAGAACCCGCCCACTCGTCGCTTCGTGACCCTATACCATACCCTCTCCGCGATCAGCGCCAACGGCTGCAACCCAAAGTATATCACCGAGTCCCAGTCGGTGCCGCGGCCACGCAATCACGTACAGAGCCCAGACGTGCAGGACCCCCGAGGCGAGGAAGGCACCCCAGAGGAGGCCACTCGGCCCGAAGATGGCCTGGAAGGGATACCCGCCGAGGATCAGGAACGTCTGTCGGAAGAGCTGGTGCCAGTCCCGGGCCCAGAAGAATGCATGGATGTGCTGGTGAGGACGGTGGTGCTGATCACAGGTGGCCATGATGTTGGGTGCTGCCCGATCAGGCCAACCCCAATCAGTGTCACAAGATTGTACATGAACCGGAGTTCTGTGAAGAGAAATACACTGCTCTAAGAGGGAGAGAGAAATCGAATGGAAGATGGGACCGCTCACTGTATATCAAGGAGAGGCTAGTGATCAAATGGAGCAGTGCAGATATCAAGTATCTTTCCATAGTATTCTGGCCAAACACAAATATCGAGCCCCCATCAGGCGTTCCAATGCCTGGACAAGTGAAATAAAGACAGCGATGAGGTCCACATAAAGAAAGTGGATGACGGCGGATTGGTATGTTTGACGCAGGAACTTGGAGGTGTCCGAGACGTCGCGAGTCTCCGGTGGGATCTGTATCTTTGTGCCCGATCCGAACTCCCAGCCAATGCCTCGGGCACAGGTCAGCACCTCCAAACCCGACAGGAAGTGTTCTACCAATGTCAAGCTCCCTGGCGCGCGGACGGCCCTCTTTGGAGGATCGTGCACGACGAGATCTGATGCCGGCAATGTAATCTCTCCAGGGACTTTCTCACCCAGTTTGAGGATACCATTAGGCGAGAGGCCCAATTGGAGGGCTTTCATTATCATAAGAATCGAGTAAGCTCCTGGAATGGAAGGGAATCATAGAATGAGTAAGCTGTGTGAGGAGAGGAGCCCTAGCACGTACCAGCGACGAAGCTTATACCGTTCAGTGGGATATCCCACCAGACGAAGCCGTACGTGAGCCGCAAGGTGAGTATGACAGCGGAAGGTAATATCGCCAGACGCAGGAAGCGCGTCCCAGGTTGGCGCGCGAGAGCGGCAAGCGTTACGAGGGTGAGGAAGGTGGCAATGATGTATGGGGACCTCCCCGAAGTCATGCGCACCTTGTCCTCGGGGCGGGGAACGCAGTAGTTAACGAGGTCTCGAAGCAGCCCAGGCATGGCGGAATTGGGGGAAGGGAAATTCGTGGGAGGTAAAGGCATTTTATAGGGGAGCAAGTGTGAAACAGGGCGAATTATCAGTGACATTCAGACTTCGGAACTCCTACTCAGAGACTGGACATTAATCATCCGTACCATCCTTGTCCGTGTTGTGCCACCGTACTTGACCGCCTACGAGTGTCTCGACCAAACTACGAGTGCAGGCGGTGTCCTCGTCCTCTGTGATAATTTTTTGAGTCCCCAAATCATATAGGCGGATAGCGTACAGGGTTCCAATTCAAATGTCAGACTATAGCTTATACCAAAAATCTGTATGTAGTGTGAGTCGACTTGAGTCACGAACGAGTCAAGCCAAGTTGATTGATTACAAATCATTAACTTGACGGCAGCTAAAGTCAAACTGCCAGAGTCTGAGAGCGAGGAACGAGCCTCAGACTCACAGTTAGATAAGTGAGCGAATTGAGTCACGTTATTATAACTTCCTCCCATCCGCTCAGTCATTAAAGAGCTTTCCTGTCAGTTTTTATCAATGAATTCAATCGGGATCACCAATCCCGTAGCTACTCCTCTCATTGCCGTGGCCTCCGGCTCGGGGGTTGTGCTCGGACCTTCTCAGTCGGATATTCCCAATGTTCCCGCTGTCAGGCATCTCAAGTCAACCTGAGTTCTCAGCTGAGAATGAATCTGGAAATCTGAGTTCTGAGTATGCTCATGCTCCAACCCTCTTTATTCAAATGTTGAAGGCCAAGAATTCCCGTCTTGGTCGCCAGATGCCTCAGTCCGACTTTGATGCTTCCGTTCAAGAAAGCCTCGCAGACTGGCAAGCCGCGAGATCTTCTAACTCAGACCATGACCCACAGCCTTTTCATGAGGTCCCGCCTGTTCCTTCTCGCAGCCCAGCACACATGACGACTTTAGGTGCAACCTTCGGCTGTTCTCGGCTTCACAGTCGTGTGTGTTACATTTGCGCTCCAAAGCTCCGGCCCAATTGGCCTGGACCCCTAATCCCACCTAGCTGTGACCAGGGATGAGCAATTATCTAACTCAGGGAAAACACTACCGATACTTGTTCATACATGGCAGTACTATGCGGAAAATTTTACAATACAGCGCTACCTTGTGTGCGCCATGATGCCTGTCAAATTGCAAGCCGAGTCCGCAGCGGGATGCTAAGCCCAACTCCCATGCCTTCATCAAATAGGAATCACACACATGAAGCTTAATCTCGCAAATGACGTAGTGAAGGCTACAGATGAAAATACTATTTGCCCCTTGATGACTAAGGACAGCCCGTAACACACTCGCGTACGTACACAGTGAACGTAGGGACGAGCGTTCGTTCCCCCAAGCAAGAATCCGATTCCTCCCCCATATGTCGTCTAGAATCATCCTCCACTGCCGTCGTGTACTGAAAAAATCAAAAAAAAAAGATATGTATGTATATTTATGCCGTAGGGGTGAAGTATCTCTGGAGGATTGGCTGGATGTACGGGAGGACTTTGGGGAGCAGGAGGAGCCGGGTTGGACTGAGGGCCGGCGGCACGAATATACCACCTGAAAAACCGCGGCGATGCCACGAATTCGCTAAAAAAAGGACAAAGCAATGAGTATGGGAGCACCTGGCGGACGGGGTTGTCGGACAGGACTCACTTAAGAATTGACCAAACACCTGGACCCATAACCAGGCCCATATCCATCCGAAGAACCCGCCCACTCGTCGCTTCGTGACCCTATACCATGCCCTCTCCGCGATCAGCGCCAACGGCTGCAACCCAAAGTATATCACCGAGTCCCAGTCGGTGCCGCGGCCAGTTACGTACAGGCCCCAGACGTGCAGGACCCCCGAGGCGAGGAAGGTACCCCAGAGGAGACCACTCGATCCGAAGATGGCCTGGAAGGGATACCCGCCGAGGGTCAGGAACGTCTGTCGGAAGAGCTGGTGCCAGTCCCGGGCCCAGAAGGAGTGCATTGACGTGCTGGTGATGACGGTGGTGCTGATCACAGGTGGCCATGATGTTGGGTGCTGCCCGATGAGGCCAACCCCAATCATTGTCAGAAAATCGTACCCGAAATGGAGTTCTGTGAAGAGAAATACACTGTTCTAAGAGGGAGAGAGAAATCGATTGGAAGATGGGACCGCTCACTGTATATCAAGGAGAGGCTAGTGATGAAATGGAGCAGTGCAGATATCAAGTATCTTTCCACAGTATTCTGGCCAAACACAAATATCGAGCCCCCATCAGGCGTTCCAATGCCTGGGACAAGTGAAATAAAGACATCGATGAGGTCCACGTAAAGAAAGTGGATGACGGCGGATTGGTATGTTTGACGCAGGAACTTGGAGGTGTCCGAGACGTCGCGAGTCTCCGGTGGGATCTGTATCTTTGTGCCCGATCCGAACTCCCAGCCAATGCCTCGCGCAGAGGCAGCACCTCCAAACCCGACAGGAAGTGTTCTACCAATGTCAAGCTCCCTGGCGCGCGGGCGGCCCTCTTTGGAGGATCGCGCACGACGAGATCTGATGCTGGCACTGTAATCTCTCCAGGGACTTTCTCACCCAGTTTGAGGATACCATTGGGCGAGAGGCCCAATTGGAGGACTTTCATTATCATAAGAATCGAGTAAGCTCCTGGAATGGAAGGGAATCATAGAATGAGTAAGCTATGTGAGGAGAGGGGCTCTAGCACGTACCAGCGAGGAAGCTTATACCGTTCAGTGGGAAATCCCACCAGACGAAGCCGTACGTGAGCCGCAAGGTGAGTATGACAGCGAAAGGTAATATCGCCAGACGCAGGAAGCGCGTCCCAGGTTGGCGCGCGAGAGCGGCAAGCGTTACGAGGGTGAGGAAGGCGGCAATGATGTGCGGGGACCTCCCCAAGGTCATGCGCACCTTGTCCTCGGGGCGGGGAACGCAGTAGTTGACGAGCCTCGAAGCAGCCCAGGCATGGCGGAATTGAGGGGAAGGGAAACACGGGAGGGAGGCAAGGCATTTTATAGGGGAGCAAATGTCAGTCAGGGCGAATTATTGGTCAGCAAAAATGTGTTGGATCTCAGACACTTCGGACCTCCCGCTCAGAGACTGGAGATTAATCATCTGCACCGTCCTTGTCCGTGTTACCGCTGGTAAAATATATGTAGAGCGCTTGTAAATTTTTCTCCTTCGGATAGTTCCGACCCAACTCTATTGCGGCTTTGATGCCACAGCCGTCACGTCTCAGACTCAGCCGGGGTCCCAATGTTCTGGTCCTCCATTGCGAGGGCAATGATGAGAAAAAGCACGTGTTTTGGCCTCAGGATGTCTATCTCACCTGTCTCCGAACTATACAATGCCTAATAGGCTGTACTATAGCACTCTCCAACAACGGACCTCGTCTTTGATTTGCGATGTGGCAGTTGTGGAAGGCTGCGGCTGAAAGCCGCAATGGAGCTGGCGGAGCTATCCGAATGAGAAAAATTCGAAACTGCTCTACATATATTTTATCAGCTGTATGCCACCGCACTTGACCGTCTACGAGTGTCTCGACCGAACTACGAGTGCAGGCGGTGTCCTTGTCCTCTGTGGTAAATTTGTGACTCCCCAAATCATAAAAGTGGATAGGCCTACGGGGTTCTAATTCAAATGTTAGAATACACCTTATACTAAAAATCTGTATTGTAGTGTGAGTCGACTTGAGTCACGAATGAGCCAAGGCAAGTCAAGCCAAGTTGATTGATTACAGATCAATGACTTGACTTTGGCCGACTTGGCTTCGCTCCAAGCCAGCTCAAGTCAAATTCAGGGGAAAAATAAGAGCACTATCGATACTTGTTCATACATGGCAGTACTATGCTAGAAATTTTACAGTAATACACTGCCTTGTGTACCATGATGCCTGTCAAATTGCAAGCCGAGTCCGCAGCGGGATGCTATGCCCAACTTCCATACCTCATACCTTTATGAAATAGGAATCACGCACATGAAGCTTAATCTCGCAAATCACGATGTGGAATAAGTGGAAACAAGCGCCATTTATGCGCCCTTGATCTTAATGCTTAGTCAGCACTTGTTTCTCGGGATGTACCCTGCTCTCCGTGCCCAAACCCACTGATCTACTGCTGTTGTATGAATCTTAGCGTTGAGAGTTGATCCAGAAGGCACAGAGTAATTTTCCAGAAATGTGGATTATTATTGTTACATCAGATATTTGACTTGAGTTGACTTCGGAGATAAGCCAAATTTGCCGACTCGACTTGATTCGAAGTCGACTCAAGTCAAATATCTGCATGTAACAATAATACATATATATTTCTGGAAAATCATTCTGTGCCTTCTAGATCAACTGTGTATTTTGCCGAGAGATTCACCCAACAATAGCAGCTCGGAGAGTAGGGTCGGTGCATCCCGAGAAACAAGTGCTGACTAAGCATTAAGACTTTCAGTTACGAGGCCGGGCATCGCCACACCCGAGTTGCCGCCCGTATGTTTCTCTCACCGATTGCTAGTCTGCCCCCAGAGTTATACATAGTTATACTAACCCATATACCCCCCGCGGAGCTGCAGACCACTGCTTGGGCGCTGTCAACTGCTCTTCCCTGTTCACCCATTCCCCTCCACCATCTGTATCAGCACATCCATATCGACACCAAACGCCAACTTCCGCGACTTTGGCGCAAATTGAACCTCTCCACTCCTGAATCTGAGGACCATCATGAGAGCAACTGGATCCAATCCTTCGAGCTTCGGGCATGGGATCCTGATGCCGATGTGCTAGTCAAGTACGTGTGGTGGATCGATCCGATCACCGTCGGGTTTGGCACTGACTGGTAAGGTGCACACACGACAGCACCGTTCAGCTAATACCCCAGTTGCAGTATTTGCATCTGAACATCGGCACTACCTTTGCTCCAGAACACCTGGAGGACCTATTCAAGAAGCCTCAACAATCATTACGTCTCCTCTCACTACGATTCAGGCCTTAGTGAGCCATCTCATCCTAATCGCACCTGTATCTCTATCAACCTTCTCTTCCAGCGTTGAAAAAGCGACTTATTACCAATTTCTTAAAGTAGGACATTTTCTCTTTTCACATGTAGCCAATGGCTCCCACTCACCCGGTTGACCAGGGCTCATATAGTGACTCAATGATAGAATTACTTGCGGGATGGCCAGGAATAGCAACCCTGAAGCGCATCTCTATAGTCCAAGACCCACTCCCAAGTGGTGCATTTGCCCCTCAAACAAGTTTCGCCCAGCCTATTGTTTTTCATAGTCTCACCGTCCTGCGGGTGCTTTCCCTGTCTCCTCTGGCGCGAGGCGTTACCCACCTGAGGCTACGCGTACCAGCGAGACCTGTCATCTCGCAGCTGATCTCCCCCGGCTCATTCCCCGCGTTATACGCCCTCGATCTCAGCACATCTTCTCTGGCTGACGCCGATCAGACCTTGCCCCAACTTGTCGCGAGCTTACCGAGCTTGCGCCATCTGATCCTTGATGGCTGTTCGTTAAATAGGGAAGGATGGCGCGAACTCGGTAGGTCCTGTGCTCTTGCCGGTCTCCCCAAAGCTCGGGCCCGAGAGAAGGCATTAAGCGAATGGATTACAGCTAACAAGGCCATGTCGTCCCCTACTCCGAACGACGGGGATGCTCTACCCGAGCTGCTCCCTCCGCAAAATGTAGCGGTTGCAAGGAGACCAAGAAGAGGTCGTCGGGGTCTCGCGCAGTCTACGGTCTCCTTGCGTTCACATTCGCCCCCACGCCGTGCGACTCCCATCCTCTCGTCGTCTTCGACTTCTGCTGCTGCCGCCGCTTTGCTACCCTCAGCAGCTAAGATCCGCATCTTGCCCCCCGTCCCGCGCCTCGTGACGCTCTCCACAACTCTATCCCCAGTCCCAAACGCGCTCAAGCGGGCTGATTGGACAGAAGAGTTTGAGAGCGGATGGGCTTCCGGGATGGATACTATCCGCGCAGTATGGGCGCGCCTGCGTGCCTCGGGCAGAACTGGCACCGTCCGGGTTATGTGCTTCGACGAGGTGGCGAGTGCCGAGCACCTCGAAGGTGGAAGAGGGGGGGAAGAGGAAGGCCTCAATGGGCTCGTGGACGTAAGCCTTGATGGAGATGAGTGGGATTGGGACGGCCGGCCCCCTCTGCTTTGCTTCGGAGTCCCAACAGATCATCTAATCGACGGTGGTGGCAGCAAGAGAGATGACTCTGATGAACAGGATCGAGAGCTCGAGGATGGCGAGTTCGGTGGCCATATTCCCGGGTGTGGGCATTCGCTTGTTGGACACGCTTGGGATTTGTACGAGAGGATCGAGAAAGACCTCGAAGAGCTGTGATCGCATTCGCCTCGAGGATTAATTCCATTGGCTTTCACGCGCTGACATATCGCTCTAGGACTGCGGGCGGCCTCCGCCCGCGAATTTAGTCCTAACTGTCTCTGCGATATGCCATTTAGGAAAGTTTGTGGGGCATTTATTAAAGGCCTGGAATGGTCTATTTCATCATATCAAATACGATTCTAATCTTGCGCAGCACGATATTCTTCTCAGTGAAATATAATGTTGGGCGAAAGGGATGAGGAGAACCGTGTCTCCGGCCGGATTGCCGCGCAATCTATCTAGCGATCGTCGCCGAGCAAGAAAGCCAAGGCTCAGCTGAAGTGTATATGCTATTCACTTGGGCTGTTGGCTCGCAGGTTTGTGGCCGGTGTATGGTTGACGATCCCAACCAACCATACAAGCGTTGGCAGGAAATACTGTACACCACCCCAGCCTCATTCTATCGCCCCGCCTAGCTTCTCTTTACTGCTAACGTGCTCTTGTTTCTCCCGCTGTCTTACCGACATAGGGAGGAATAGGATTCTTGCTTGGGGGAACGAACGCTCGTCCCTACGTTCACACTGTGTATGTACGCTAGTGTGTTACGGCTACGAGCTGCCTGTTTGGAGCTAGTAGAATCAAAGCCAGCTTCTGAAGCTTCTCTCTTGATCAGGGTTGCAAATTGGATTGTGAAAGTGCTGATCAATCACCTGGATATGCTACACAAGTACATGTACAGCGAGGGCACTGCCATAGTTTTGTGGAATGAAGAACCTCGTGTGTGTCGCGGAGGTACAAACCAGTGAGAAACTAAGTGTAGTACCTACGCTATATATAATAAAAGGGGTCGGCCCTAGAATGGGCGGCGAGGGGTAAAGGCCGCCCACAAACGGGCACGTGACACTAATACGCCGTAGCCGATAACCGCCTACAACAACACATAGAGCATGGAGCCTACAACCGAACGGAGTGGATACTGTAGGCACTCGAAATCTAACAATTTGTGACGTCACAACCTGGCGAAGTTGCTGGGGGGTGTCACGGGTGCTTGGAAAATTGGCCAGTCTGTCTGGGATAGGGGTTTTGAGGTGATGCACACTGTAGAAAATGATTTTTTAATTGGACAACCAACGAAAAAAAAAAAGAGGAAGAAAGTGAAGGCTTGAACTGTTGGAAGAGTTGATCATGTAATCAGCCCAAAGTGGCAATACCCCCTATTTGGACTTAATGCCGTATCAAGTGTGACTCCCCTACCACCCTCTTATGGTAATAATATACCTAAGAGAACATTCTATATCTTTCTTGTTGGTGCCAGTAGTATAGCACCTGAACATTCTACTGTTCTCCTGTAGTTTCTTTAATATCCTGTACATAGTATAAAAGGGCAAGCTTGAGCTTGCCTACAGATCTAAGGACTCTTTAATATATCCTTCCTGCTAAGTCACCTGAGCAACTAGGGCTCTCTGGTCTATCGAATTCACTCACATCTGCTTAGTCATCAGGGGAAATTTGATGTTTAATGGAGGTATGAGTTATACCAGGCTTGTGTGAAATCTACAGGACTGCATCCATCCTTCCCACTACCATCCATTCTTTTGCCACTGTGTCCACTCTCTCTGCTGCCACATCTGGCATGCACTGCTGCACCTAGCATGCGAGACATACTGCGTGGATAGCCTCATGCATGAAGGCATCCACCTCCCGACTCAGTTGTACTTGGGGTGGCAGAGTTACTGTGGTGTCTCTAGTATGAGGTGTTGAAATGGGCGGTTATTGACTACGGTGTATGTCACGTGCCGCTCGATCTACCCCTCTCCACTTGTCCGGCCTATGGCCGCCCTCCTTTTACTATATATAACGTAGGTATTTTGTGTACATACCCCACTGGTTTGTACCTCCGCGACACACACGAGGTTCTTTATCCCAAAACAAACCAGTGAACCTCTGTGCTGTAATCTGTGACAGTCAACACCGTGTCTGTGGACCGGTTGTTCCGTTCTCAATCTGTGCGATTACTGTGCCTGGGAGTACCTGTCCTATAGGGAAACCTTTGCTCATACCTGGGATTATCCTCCGGCCTGTGTTTGAGGCCCCGTGTCTGTATACATCCCATGTCCGTCGTAACCGTTGCAACCGTCGTACCCGTGTCCTCTTTCGGGGAATTTTTCTATTGCCGCTGCGCCATGTTGGTGAGGTGGATTTTTCTTTATGTGGGTGTTCGGGTGGGCACTGGGCCCAGACCCGGAACACTATTTCGAGACATGTGTGAGGGAGTCTGTTGACTTGGCTCATGACTCTTTGGGAGACCTTTTGCATGGTCTTGTGGGTGGGATGGAGGTGGCACTCAGGCGAGGGGGATTTGTCATTGGCCATGGCCCGGCTCGCTGTTTTGGGATGCGCGTGAGGGGATTCAGTTTTCCGGCTCACAGTTCTCGATGTCATCAAGACATCCACCATTATATTTTTTCGGCTTACGGTTTGTGCGAGGGGATTTGGATATCCGGCTCGCGGTACATGACATTATTTTCGGTTTCCAGTTCGCGCAAGGGAGCTCAGTAAGCTCGGCTTGTGGTCCTCCTACTGAGGGGTTCATTTTTCGATTTCGGTTCGCATGAAGGAGTTTTTTGGAGGACTCGGCTCGTGGTACCTGCTACTACTTGGGAGCAATTTTCATTTTCGGTTCTCAGTTCGCGCGAGGGAGCTCGGACAGCTCGGCTCACAGTCCTGCTACTGACAGGTTTAATTTTTCAGTGTTTATGGTCTCTACTCCAGGGGGAGTATTTTTTCTTCTTGTTTTTCCCTTGCCCCCATTCCTGCTCAAACTCATTTGCTCCAGTGGGAGCCATTGTCCATGTTTTGCTCACTTTCCCATTCCCTGTTCGAACTCACTCGCTTTAGTGGGTGCATATATGGACTGCCCCATTAACTTTTATCATTTGTCTCATGTTTTTCGCTGGTGCCGTAGTCTCCACCGTCAAGGGGAGTGTTGAAATGGGTGGTTATCGACTATGGCGTATGTCACGTGCCGCTCGATCTACCCCTCTCCGCTTGTCCGGCCTATGGCTGCCCTCCTTTTACTATATATAACATAGGTATTTTGTGTACATACCCCACTGGTTTGTACCTCCGCGACACACACGAGGTTCTTTATCCCAAAATGAGGGACCCTGAGGCAGGATTGAGAAGATATAAATATAAGGCTTCCCTATTTCTCTTGTTTTCTGTGTCTCACCCTATTAGTTCCTCATGCAGCTACTATCTGTTGGCACTTATCATTACTCCCATCATATTCTATGAATCCCTCTGGTTCTGAGACACTTGATGATACTACTGGTGCTGCTACTATTTCTAGGAGCGAATGTACTGGAGGTAATGAATCCCTTGCCACCAAGCAGTGAGATTACCTTGAAGGACTCCTGGATGATGCCAGCTTGACACCTACCCTCAAGAATGTCTCCATTGTCTGAGATAAAATCACTGCATTCCTTGACACTATCAGGCAGACATGATACAACCAGACCTATATGCAACTCCTTGATCAGATTGCCTCCCAGCCAGGGGAGCTTCTGACCCAAGGGGAAGGCGAGCTGATCATGCCCAAAACTATGGAGGGCTTGATGCCCCCCTTTCACCTCCCCCTGAAGAGGAACCTGATGATGTCCCAAGACTCCCAACTCTGCTCTGAAAACGGTGATGACCTGCCACTCCAGATAGCAGCAGAGACGATGGGGATGATGGCTCTGAAGCAGCATACCAGACTTCAAAAAAGAAGAAGGATACAATCACTGATTTCTGGGATTCTGATTCTGTTGAACTGCCCAAGGGTTATTACCACCACCTTGAGCTTGCCCTTGACATGGTCAAAGTCAAGCAGAAATATATTCAGATGATCAAAGCCCGACTCAAGAGCCTCCTTGGGAGCCCCAAGGTCCTGCCATTCCCAACTTCCCTTTGGGAACTGATCCTCCTCCACAAATACATTGATCTCGACAAGGTCCACTCTATCTGGAATTCCCGTGATGTTGATGAAGACACCATCCATGAACTTGGAAAGCTCAAGATCACATTTGGGAGATTGGCAGCCTCAAATCCTATTGCTACCCATGGCCAATGGGATATTGCCTGGCAGCTCTACAGCAGAGCAGTCAGATTTGCCTACCCTGGTTGAGCTAGGGTATTGCACGGGGTCCCCCTGGGGGAATTTAGGACCTCCTGCCCCGCAGGGTTGAAAACCTGCCCCTGCGACTCACAGGGGTAGATCCCGTGGGATACATGATGGGGTTGTAAAACCCAAGGGAAACCTGCAGGTTTCCCATGGGGCAATATCCATCCTATCATCAAGTCCTAGATGTAGTATTGATCAGAATACTAGGATCCCTCAGAAATAGCAATTATAATATTTAATATTTAATATTTAATATATTATACTATCTAATCATAATTATTGCATGCATATATTAGGGAGTTTCACGCCGCAAGAATTTGGCTGGAATTGAGGCTGGAATTGAGCTGGAATCTGATCCAGAATCCAGCAATTCCAGCCTTGATTCCAGGTGAATTCTTGGTGTTGCCTGAAACCCCCCTTGACATGTACATACTGGAATTCCAAGAAATGCAATTCAAACCCTGTATGGAATCTATACATGTCCATCAACTACATCCATGTTGCCGACATCACATCCAGCCCCCATGGCTGTCTGATTGTCCTGTATATCTGGGACATCCTTTCTATACCCACTAGTTCCCCCACAGACTGGCTTTGGTCTGAGCTGGCAGACTATAAGTGCCTGCTGTCATTGAAAATTTCTTTCCTACTCCGACACCTCATGATTGTACTTGATTTTTGTATATATATTTTCTGACCCTAACCCTAAATGGGCAGCAGCAGCTTTTATGTTCCAATAGGAGCAGGCATATACAATGTTGTGGCAGACTAGGAGGTAAGGGGATGGGACACAGGCTCAGGGGTGGGTCTCCTCCATGGATACTGTGTGGCCCAGGCTGAAAGGTATGGCAGTGGGGAAGTAAAAAGACAAGTGTTGGCACTGTACAGTTGA
The DNA here is from genome assembly GCA_014904985.1 of Hydnum rufescens UP504. Classification (NCBI taxonomy): domain Eukaryota; kingdom Fungi; phylum Basidiomycota; class Agaricomycetes; order Cantharellales; family Hydnaceae; genus Hydnum; species Hydnum rufescens. The sequence continues at coordinate 45,551 of MU129006.1, read as the reverse complement.
TTAGTCACACTTGCATAGCGCTTGGCCCCTTACGTGTTCTGGATTCCAGAGATCAATTCTTGACTGCTGGAATTTGCGGAATGTCGATTCAAGCTCTTGAGTTCGAATTACATTCCTGAGAATGTGAGGTAGAATCCAGATTCCCAACTAATTCCAAAACTGATTCTCAACTTGATTCCAGCTCAATTCCCACCAAATTCTTGCGGCGTGAAACCCCCTATTGCATTCCAGGGATGGGACTCGGTCAGGCAAGATCTTTGGCCACTGCACATGTCCATATACCATGTTGGGGCTCTGTCCATGTTCTTGTTGGGTCAGGTTTCATCTGGGGTAGGGGTGACCTAGAATAACAAAAGAATCATTAGTAGAGAAGTAGAGGAAGCACCAAAAGAGTAGCTCCTGCTGCTCTTTTGGTGCCATTTTACCTATATTAAACAAAAACTTACCTGAGATTACCACACACCCGCCAGAGCAGGTGTGTGGTGTCTGTTGTTGTGTATGTTGCAGGTGCTGGGGGCTGGGCTCTCAGATCATGTCGTTAGGTGGGGTATCGCACAGTGGAGGTACCTGGAATAATAGTACATTAGCAAAGGAAAAAAAAACCTGAAGCCAATGCCAAAAGAGCAGCACCAGCTGCTCTTTTGGCATTGTCATACACCCCATAATCTAAAAACTTACCTAATATTGCCACACACCCGCCAAAGCGGGTGTGGCGTCCTCATACATGTTGGGGAAAATCGAGGGTCGGGGTATGGGTGGCCACGCACTCCCATCTTTCCTGAATCTGGTCTGTGCATTGGTTGGGTCGGATATCACACAGTGAATGTACCTAGAATAATAATATGTTAGTAAAGAAAAAAAAAATGAAGGCAACACCAAAAGAGCAGCCAGGGCTGCTCTTTTGGCATCATGGTACACTCCATAATTAAAACAACACACCTCATCATATTTGAGGCATGGTTGTATTGGTGGTGGATAGTTGAGCATTGGGGCTGGTGTGGCTGTGCCCACACATGCGTTTCGCCCGGGCCTTGTTGGTGTATTCTTCAGATGGGGTTTCACGGAAGGAGAAAACCTAGAATAATGAGTATGAAAAAATAAGAGAAGCAACACCAAAAGAGCAGCTGGTGCTGCTCTTTTGGTGCCATCATACACCCTGTAATAAAAAGAACCAACCTAATATCGCCACACACCCGCCTAAGCAGGTGTGTGGTACCTCCATTTTATACTGGAGTGCGGGGGTCCACATGGGCTCATGCTTGGTCTGGAGTTCCATGGGGGTGTTCATATCGGGTTGCGGGTGGCTGTGCATGTCAGTGTTTCGTCTTGGACCTCGGGTGTGTTCTTGTCATGGGGTTTTGGGCATTGAGAGGACAGCTAGAATAATGAAGAATACATTAGTTTAAAAAAAAAAAAAAACAGAAGCAGCACCCAAAGAGCAGCTACTGCTGCTCTTTGGGCACCATTGCACATACTGCAGTCAAAACTCACCAGGTGTTACCACACACCCATCATAGTGGGTGTGTGGCTACTGTGCTTTGCCCGTTGTCGGGTTGGTTGTGGGCCTTCGGCAGCTGTGGGTTTCAGTATTTTTGTGTGGGGTGTTGTCCGTGTTCACATTTGGTGGGTTTTCACAGAGAGGGGATCTAGAATAACCTTAGTTAAAAAAATAAAAACGAGAAGCAGCACCAAAGAGCAGCTTGTGCTGCTCTTTTGGCACCATTGCACCTATACTGAATGAAAACTTAGTTGTAATTACCACACACCCACTGCAGTGGGTGTGTGGCACCTTAAGTTCCTCCTTCATCATGTATCGTCCAGGTTTCAGCGATATCATATGTGTGGCCGGTGTTTTTCATGTGGCATTCACGCAGGTGTTTCATGTGGTGGTTGACAGGCGCTTTAACGTCGGGTTTGGCGTGAGCTTGTATGGGTTTTCATGTGGGATGTGTGGGACTTTGTTTAGGAAACCTAGAATAAGAAAAGTATGTCAGTTAAAAATTAGAAGCAGCACAAAAGGAGCAGCAATGCTGCTCCTTTTGCACGTTGTATGGATACATCTTTTTTTAAAACATTACCAGACATTACCACACACCTGCTGCAGCAGGTGTGTGGTACCATGACTTCCTCCTTCATCATGCACTGTCCGCGTATTATTGCCATGGGATGTGTGGCTGCAGGGTTTTCAGGTGGCATTCGTACGGGTTTTGACAGGAGCTGGAATTCCGTTTCAGGCTTGATTCACAGGTATGGGGGCTTGCACGTTGGCGGCTGTTTGGGAGCCGGGGGTTGCGGTCATTTGGATGATAGTTAAAGACCTAGAATAAGAATTAAAACATGTTAGTCAACCAGTAAAACCAACGTGAAAAGAGCAGCTTTCGCTGCTCTTTTCGCGTGGCCATATCTATGGGGAAGAATGACTCACCTTATATGACCACACACCTGCCATAGCGGGTGTGTGGTCCTGCCTGTTTTTCCTTCTTGGTTGGCTGTTCAGTTGTGGCGAGTTGTGTCATGCAACTCAGTGCCAGCAATTGCCAGTCTCCACACAACAACCAATAAGTACAGCACCACACACCCACTGCGGCAGGTATGTAATCCCAGGTGAGTTTTCAACCAGAACAGGTACAATGGCACCAAAGGAGCAGCAGAAGCTGCTCTTTTGATGCTGCATCTGTTCTTTTTTTTTACTAATGTATTATTCATTCTTCTAGGTACCCCCTCTGTATGCAACGACCTGCCCAATGTGAACACCCACGGAACCCCACACAAATCCATCAAGACACGCAGCCACTGAAGACTGCCTGAGGGCCCGGCCTCCAAAGTATGTGGCTGATAAAATATGACCACACACCCGCTTCGTCGGGTGTGTGGTAATATCTGGTAAGTTTTAATTAAAATACGTACCATGGCACCAAAAGAGCAGCAATAGCTGCTCTTTTGGCTGCCTATGGTTTTTTTTTTACTAATGCATTATTTGTTATTCTAGATCCATCCCCATCCACGAAAACCAATCCAACAAGAACATGAAGAAGGCCCACACGAATTACTGACACATTGCCACCAAAGATCATGCCCAAGGGGCCAGCTCCCGAACATTTGCAATGGACGCAATGATGCAATGCACGGTACCACACCCACTGCAGTGGGTGTGGGTACCTCATAAGTTTTTCATTACTACTTGTACAATGGCACCAAAAGAGCAGCACCAGCTACTCTTTTGGTGCTGCCTCCTTTTTGTTTTTTACTAACCCACCTGATGAAAACACAAACACAACCTTGTGCGAAGTTCGGACGTGCGCAGCCACACAAGACTGCACCTGAGGGCCCGACCCCCAAACACCACTCACCTGCTGCAGTGGGTGTATCAGGCAAGTGTTTAACCAAGACATGTATAATGGTGCCATCTCTGGCTCTTGACTAATATTGATTGTCATTCTAGATCAACCTCACCAGTGAACACCCTCCCAATGACAAACCAGGGATACCATGAATGATAACCCCCGAAATGGATGAAACGAGACCACATGAAGCCTGTGCACCACACACCCACCTCAGTGGGTGTGGTGATTTTAAGTATTTTCTGTACCATCGTGCAAAAGGAGCAGCTGGCACTGCTCCTTTTGCACAGTTTGTCTTCTTTGTTCTTTTTTCACTAATGTTTTGCTATCTGAACCCAGGCCCAACCTGAAACTCACACAAATTGCCAACCGAAGGTCTGCCGAAGGACCCAGCCCAATGAAATACAAAATCTGCCAGGCAGAACAATGCGCCTGCACCGCCCTGGGGGTGCCCTGGTAGCAGATATAATATGTATATAGTAATATAATATTAATGAATCAATTATAACGTATTGCTATCCCAGGAAGCTCATGAATTATGACTGGCCCTTTGTTGTTTTAGCATATAATCTGATGACCAGGGCTGATATTCAAACCCACCTGCATATTCCTGGGGATGGCGGGTTCTTGGCGGGTTTTAGGCATGGGTCCACATTGGTACTCCTGCCCCGTGGGGTCAAAACCTGCGGGTTTTGAAACCCTGTGCAACACCCTACCCCAAGAAGGAAATACATGAATGACTGAAGGAAGACATGCACACAAAGTCACTGAGGAAAATAAGGGGCCACACACCCACTGTGGTGGGTGTGTGGTAATCTTTAAGGTATGCATACATCTACACATCCAACCATGGAAAAAGAGCAGCACAGGCTGCTCCTTTTCCATGGGTTCTCTTTTTACTAATGTACTACTTTATTAATATAGGACTTTATTGAGCCCACCACCTCCCAAGCAAATCCCAGTCAACCAAAACACGCGACCCCAAATGAAGCAACCCACGACCCCACTGACTGAATGCCCACAAGAATGGGGCATGTGGCTACCCGATGAAATGCTGGGCCAAATGGGGCATATGGCCACCTGACAGGGGTGTGGCCCCATGGGGTGCAACACCCCCCCCCCCTGCAGTGGCAAACCCTGGGCCTGGGGGGGGGCTGGGGGGGGATAATATGTATATAGCATAATATGTATATAATTATAGTAGTAATAATAATAATAAATAAATATATAATCTAGCACAGCCATGGATTGGCTGAAATGAATTGGAATGGCCGTATTTTGGCCATACTGTCTGGGGACCTATTAGGTACCATTTTCTGCCCCGAAAATGGTACCTAATTAGGTCCCCAATTTGACTGACCAGCCTGATATTAGCAAGTGTGATGTAGATGGCATGCATAGTCTTGTCACCTGAGTAATTTGTGAGGTGAGTTTTGTCTGATGCAATGATAACTAACAGCAGTGTAGCTCCTTTTGGGAGCTTTGCCTAGATAATCTCAGAATAAAGATCAATCCACAATGATCACTACTAAGTAATGTACCTGTTCTGCATGCCAGCCTTCTGCCAATGCCATCTCATGGTACAACTGTGTTTTGCCATCAGCCATATAGACCCGCTTTGGAGAAAAGTCCATACAGCCCTTGAATGAAGGGTTTTGGAACAAGTATGTGACACATTCAAGTGGATTATGATAGCAGAGGGATTGTGGCTCATTTGGGGCATCCTTGAGAGTAATCTCAGCAGAGAGCCATGGCGGACCACCTGGCATGCTCTGGACCTTAGCATGGAGTTGTTTTGCTGACAGAAAGCTCAAGGCGCAGGGTGTGTGCAAACCTGGTAGGTAATAGGTATAAAAATCATATAACCTTATTGTGGTATTGGTACATACCCAGGGTAACTTCAGGAATCTATCAATAGCCACCTGTGAAATGTGAACTGACATCAACCATTGGGCCAGGTCCCACTCCTCTTCACTTGCCCATGGTGCAGATGAACTTGCAGAGTTCCTGCTGCAGTGGAGCTCTTCAAAACAGGTGGGTTGTTGTTGTCAGAAGACATGACCAGCATTCTCATCATCATAAACTATGAACCCATTGCTGGTAGGTGTGCCATTGTTGATATTTGTGTCAACTTGATGTCTGGGGGTGGGCACATTGTACCCATCCATACTACTAGGGTCTGTGTTGGCCTCATTCTCCCTATGTTCAGAATTAACACCTCAGTCAGCCACTTGGGCAGACCTCAAAAGGAGTACCATTTGAGGTCATTTTTCTGGCCTAAGGAGGACTGATTTTCTTTGATGTCAATTGACAATGATCAAATTGACCTTAAGAGAAATTCAACTTCAGCCAATATCAATACTACATGGAGGGGGAACCACATGGGGGTAGCAGGAGGGGGTCTGGAAACCAAGGGAATGTGGGCCTTGGGGTCAGCAGGCAACACAGCATTATCAGGGATAGCCACAATGGGTTATAATGAGTGATTTTGTACTCTGATAGACATTGACACAAATGGAGACTAATTATGACAATACATGGAGAACACAGGGATGATCCATTGCCTCCACCAGGGAAAGGGGTGTTAAAAAGCTGTGATTTGGGTGCACATAATTTACTCACACACAGCTTGAACAACAACCCCCTTCCTCCTGGGGGACCTCATGAGGGCAGGGGGAGAGGATGGAGATGGTGAGATGAGGAGTGATCAGACTGTTTTATAAATAGGCTTGAAAGATGCGGACAAATGAGGTGATTCCAACAAACCTACGAACACCCAATTTGGTTAAGATTTGAGGATTCCAGGTGATGTTGAGTGGGAGGGCAGGAGGAGATGAGGAACAGCATGGCCAAAAATTGTTGGATCACCTTGAGAGTGGGGGTGTTGAAAAGCTGCAATTTGGGCGCATATAATGCACCCACACACAGCTTGAACAACAACCCCCTTCCTCCTGGGGGACCTCATGAGGGCAGGGGGAGAGGATGGAGATGGTGAGATGAGGAGTGATCAGACTGTTTTATAAATAGGCTTGAGAGATGCGGACGAATGAGGTGATTCCAACAAACCTACAAACACCCAATTTGGTTAAGATTTGAGGATTCCAGGTGATGTTGAGTGGGAGGGCAGGAGGAGATGAGGAACAGCATAGCCAAAAATTGTTGGATCACCTTGAGAGTGGGGGTGTTGAAAAGCTGCAATTTGGGTGCATATAATGCACCCACACACAGCTTGAACAACAACCCCCTTCCCCTTGGGGGACCACATGAGGGCAGGGGGAGAGGATGGAGATGGCGAGATGAGGAGTGATCAGACTGCTTTGTAAATAGGCTTGAAAGATGCAGACAAATGAGGTGATTCCAACAAGCCTACGAACACCCAATTTGGTTAATATTTCTTGGTTGCCTTTTCACCCAATGGTTTATGGCTTGTATCTGGCTCATTTGATCACTCTGTGTGCATATGGGATGCCATATCCAGGGTGTGTATTGCCACTCTTAATGTTGATTCTTGGAATATTCTATATTTGGCATTTTCCTTTGATGGTCATACCCTCATCTCCCAGACTTCTACAAACACCTTTGCATGGGATTTGACATCTCAACCCCCTCAATTAGTCTCTTCCTCAATTCTGGAGGCCTTGCCTCCTACTATCAGCCTCAGTTCTCTCATGTGGTGTATGGTGGGCAGGTGGATCCAGGCACTGGACTCAGAGGGCCATCCTGTGGCCCGTATATGCTATATCCCTCCCCATTATTCCCCATGGACTGGTGTTCAGGCATCAAGTCCACTCAATCAACCCAGAGTTGCAGTTGGATGTGGGGATGGTCATGTTATAATTGTGGATCTTCAAGATCATCCATTTGTACAGAGGCTTCAACATGCAGAAACTCCTTATAGATAGTATATTATTGTTTTAACACCCTTTGTGTCTGCTTTGTGTCAAGAAACCAATATGTCTCATCTTTCAACTGTAGAGATATCTTTTCAATATAAATGAATACAGGAACCTTTGATTAGCAAGACCAAAAGGGACACAGAAAGAACAGAGCACCTTCTGGATTCCCTAGCTTTACTACTTCATCTGCATGAACATTGGCATGCACATACTTTGTTCTGGCACTGCAGTCTTGATGAGTTTTTTTTCTCAGATGAACTCACCTGTGGGGATGTGGTGGCTGAAACCATGAATCTGCTCTGAGATAACAGTCATAGTGGGAATCATGACAGGCACAGACAACCCTTAGCAATTAAGGTGCCTTTCCTTTTCATGTGTTCCATCCCCTGAATAAAGTCTCCTCTGAATCAACATTTAGATGTTAATTTGGGCACATGCATCACAAGCCTTCAAGCCCATTCTACTGAAATTGTAGCCATTGCATTCTCCTAAGATGGCCACACCCTCATCTGCCAAATTACTGTAATACAGAGGCCTTTGCATGGGATTTGACATCCTATCCTCTTCAATTGGTCTCTGGCTCAATTATGGAGACTTTCCCCCCCACTATAGACCTTAGTTCAATTGTGTGGTCTGGAGTGGGTGACTGGATCCAGGCACTGGATTCCCATGCCAATCATCTTAAGGTAGGCCTCATTCATACTCATCAAGTCTCCAGCAATTGCCAGATCAATCACATGATGGGTTAGGGTTAGGGTTTAGGTGCTCAAATTTCAGGAACCCATAGCCAACTTTGATCTAGCTTTCCTAGGCTCTGGCTATGATGGTGAGCTATGATTCTCCATTGAGTAAACTTATTCCTATCTAAGCTAAGCACTGATTTCTTTCTCTAGGTCCATCATTAGTGTGTCTGGGAGGACATGGTGACCCCAATACTTTTTATTGGCCCATGCTGCTTGCATGCCATTCAGCCCCTTCTGGTATGCATCCATAAATCATGATGAATGGGTAAAAAATCTACTGGAGTGAATGAGGAGGGGTGAATTCTGTAGGGTGCCACAACTCACCGACACATTGAAACAATAGGAACTGATTCTAGAGCACTTATCACATTCTGCTCCAGCTCCATCTGATTTGAAGACTCCAGATATGATACATGCTTTGTGTATCCCCAATTGTTTTCAATGAAATTGCATTCACAATGGAATGAGGGTAGAAGATGACTTGCATGGCATGATTTGACACCTGAGTCATCAATATGCTTGCCCAAAAAGGCAATAACAGAGATTGCCATTGCATCAGCAAGATCCAATTTCCTTTTTAGGAAGTGCTCAAAATCCCAGCTGCCCAAATCAAAGATGCCTAAAAGTGATTCTGAAGCTTTTCTCATGATCACAATTTTCTTTGTCTATCTCCTCCTTGTTGGAAAAATCCATATTATGTAATGCAGCATTTTTCTCAATGTAATGACTTGGCCTTCATTATTATAGTAATGATGGCAATAATGGGCAATAAAGGCTGAAAATGGCAATAACTTGATACAAAAACACACCATGAAGTGAGCTGGAATGACCCAAGGCAGGAAGCAATGGGTAAAATGGGCTAAATAGCTATGAACCACAAGATCCTGCAGGATTCTGGACACAGCAAGACATATCATTATGCATCATCATGTGTTATCACAAGAATTATACACACAAAGCCATTTAATGCCAAATTATGGTATATTACATAATATGGATTTTTCTGACAATTTACTAAGGAATTTTTTCCAAATTCTTTCACCGCAGATTAGTAGATGGGATTCATCTCCATCATCCAGCAGTCTTACATTGTAAATAAAGTGATGTGTTGTTGAGGAGTAGGGGATGGGGTGGAGGTGACCGGTAGGTGCCGGAGACTTGATGAGTATGAATGAGGCCTACCTTACACATATCTGCTATATCCCTCCCCATTGTATTCTGAACTCGGGCTCTACTCCCCAGAAATCCAATCTGCCCCATCAATTCCAACTTGCTGTTGGATGTGGAGATGGCCATGTTGTAATTTTAGATCCTGAAGATCATCCATTTGTACATAGACTCATGATGGCATCATAGATGGTATTGTATTATGTAGGATTTTTTTAGCTGGTAATGAATCTGAGGCCTTGACAATTTGCATCAAAGAAACCAAGGTATCCCGTCTACGACTATGGAGCTATCCTTTCGATACAGACAAGTCCAGGAAGCTCTGATCTGCTAGGCCGGGGGAGACCACGTTCCACATTACCTAGCCTTGATGTTCTGTCTGCATTAACAATGTCAGTCGGGTCCTTCTTAGTGTGTAGTTCCTTTTTCTCAAGGACAAGATCACCTACGAGGGTGTCGCAGCCGAAACCATGAATTCGCCTGGAGACAGAGGGATTCATGACATAGGATTGATACGCACGGATATACATTAGTCAAAGCTTGCGAGTGCATTGAACCCAACAATACTGAGAATAATTCAGCAGTCAAGATATTTAGGGTCATTTAGTTTATATCACATACAGCATCGAGAGCACACCGCAGCTCTGTATCTGGGCAGGAAACCTCGGTTTGAGGGATTCAAGGATGCTCTTTCCAGAATACGATCCCCCGACTATGGATCTTTGGGTGTCCACGTCAGGAGATTCATTGGCGGGATGATGTCGTAAAATGAGATGGCACCTTTCCATGATCCAGTCAGAAAGCAATCGAGCGAGACCAAAACGAGTGTGCTTGGATACGGACAAGATTCTAGAATGTTGGATGCCTTCTCTATTTCCCCATCCCTCACGCTTACATCCATGAGAGGAGGTGGAGGGGACCTCTGTGGGAACAGAGGATTCTCCGTGGGGCAACTTCTTCGGGAATGAGAGGCGTAAAAGAGACCTCTCCAACTCTTTTCCTAGGAAGACAATGTCGCGGAGATCGGCTGGTGCCCCTGAAGGAGGGAAGTTATGATTGCATTGGAAACAGAGTCCATTCGTGGGGGGGATCACGTTCTCACCGCTTTGGGGGTCCATCCGGCTTGTTGATCAGCGTTAGGAGAAACACTCTATGCTCCTGATCGCCCTCGAGTGCCGAAAAGCCGGGAATACGAAACCATCACTCAGAGCCCGAACTACTGACGTCACCTCTGTTTTAGGATACACTGAATTAGCGGAACGAGGGTGATATCGACGTTCGCTTCCTTATTCAAATTGAACTGATCCGTTGGGAACTCGTGGAGACCTTGACTGGAGCAACTACAGGCCAACAGATCTTCGAGAGTGTAATGTGACTCCGATTGCTCTGTCTCGGAGTTGTCACGGCGAACCAGAATCGAATCTGGTGCGATGACCATCTACGTCGGGGTGCATGTTTCGGGGATGAGGTTTCGAGGGCCTGACACCATCGTCCTCGTCTGCTTGACGATATATCCGATGGCCATGGCGTGAGCCTAGAAAGCGCTCTCCCTATCATTTTCGTCACAAGACCAAAGAGCCGAGCGCCTGAGGCAGAAAGCACCACCTCTGGATGGCCGGTATTCAGAAACACCCCAGAAGCCGGCTTTCATAAAACATTCAGTTCGGGCGAGATACATCGCGAGCTCTCATTAGTTTCGCCGATACTATCTTCCGGATACAGGAGGAACCAGGACGCCGTGTGGGAGATAATCTCTTGAATAAATATACATCAACTTGAGAGCCTCAAATGTCGACATATCAACATCTGAAGAAAGCAATATAGAGCAATCAAGGAGTGAGAAATCCTCTGAAATGGTACGCATGCCTGAATACTGGGAACAGAGGTGTAACAAAAGATCGAGAATAGACCTGGTTAACCTGTGCGGTTGTGCCTAGCCAAAATCACTTGAGGTACCAAGGGGATCATGGACGTCACCAAGCCGGAAAGAGAAAGGAGGGACTAGAGTCTTAATTTGCTGAGCAAACCAGAGGGGAGCGATGTTGACTACATTGTACCTGCCCGCATTGAGGCGAGGCCACGGTCGAACCCAAATGAGGCAACGGAACTTCCCGTGACCACCAAGAAGCAGGGCCTCAAGGCAAGGTCATGACAATCGATCCAGATCTTGCTCTCGTTAATCTCATCGAATCTTCCATCCGCATAGATTGAGGGCGACCTATAGTCATTCTATCCTTTTCTCCTCACGAATTCACCTCTGTCTACCAAGCCTTCCCCATCGTCCGGATGAAGTGGTCCCTCAACCCGGGGAAGACCGCCAAAGGTCTCTCCTTAGCCATTCTCCAACCTCTCCACCTCCTCCTCGACGCAATCCCAATCCCGGGTGCCAAGGATGGCATTGGCATTCTCCTCGATGTTGTCGAAGGCATTGACGTTAGTATCATACTCCCCTCGTTTTGAAATCATCCGTCCTCATTGCTCTCTGTGTCCTTCCAGAAAACTTCCCGGAACTCCTCAACGCTACTAGAACTAGAAAATCATCTTCGATCCCTAACCGATCTTCTGGAGCCCGTGACGAAAATGGACCAGAACAATATCCCATCTGGCCTCGAGGACGATGTGCGGAAGTTGAGCAAGTGAGTACCGACGCTTTGATTGATAATATGTGTGCCACTAATATATGCGTCGTCCAATTAGAGATTTGGAGCATATTGCCTCCAGTGTCCAGTCAAAATCTTCCGCAGGCCGTGTACGTCGCTTCTTGGAACGAAACAAAGATGAACACGATCTACCTACTTTTTCCCAAAACGTCAAGGCGGCTCTCGACCGTTTTCAGGTCTGTTTGTCCACAATATTTGTGCCCCTCCATCCTCCTGACTGGCGTGGACGATCCAGCTTAGTCAAACACTCCGTCAAGAGCAAGAATTGTTTCTCGAAAGTAAGATTCCCTCCACTCCTCACTGTTCGTTCGCTAAGACCAGCTTCCACAGAACGATCTGCGGCCGTCATGTCTCTCCCTCGTGCTAATTCTGCGGCCTACGATTCCGGCCGCGAGGATGCCCCCTCGTCATGCCTCGAAGGCACTCGTGTTTCAATCCTGACAGAGATCATGTCATGGTTCGAGAACATGGACAGCAGCACGCCGCCTGTGTACTGGCTCGTTGGACTCGCCGGAATCGGCAAGTCGACGATTGCGAAAACGGTGGCCGAACGAGCGGGCAAGAATAAGATGTTAGGGGGGAGTTTCTTCTTTTCCCGGAGCGACGCACCTTTGCGGAATCCGAGCCTTGTCTTCCCAACGCTTGCGTTCCAACTCGCACTGTCGGATAACGAGTTCAAGAACGCTATCGGGGAGGCGATACAACAAGACCCGACGTTGGGTCACAAGAACACTTTCTCCCAATTCGAAGGATTGATCTTGACGCCCTTGGGCCGACTTGGGCCAACCCGACAGACGACACTTATCGTGCTTGACGCACTCGACGAGTGTGAAGAACAGGGCGCTGACACAATCTTACAACTACTACTTTCTCACGCTTCACAATTACCCTTCCTCCGCGTCTTAATTACCAGTCGCCCGGAGCCACACATCTCGTCGGTCTTCACTCAGGCCAGGAACCTCGCCAAGAGAGTTCTTCACGATATTGAAGCTTCTGTGATTGAGGAAGACCTTCGGCTTTACATTCGGTCTGAATTGGGGAGGATTTTAAAGAGGCTCGAGCTCGGAAACGTTTCAGATTGGACGGAGGGAGAAATCAATTCACTGGTTGAGAAATCAGGGAAATTGTTCATTTATGCAGCGACATCGATCCGATTCATTGGCGACGCTCGTGTTCGAGATCCTCGTGGTCATCTACGTCTTATACTGGATAGCCAGCTCAGCAAGGAATCGGAGGTAACACCTTACTCGCAGCTGGACAGCTTATACGTTGGGGTCCTTCGGAACTCGCTCTCGGATTCTAATCGTAAAGCGATTGTGAAACGGTTTCAAACGGTGGTGGGTAGTATCGTCCTGCTTCGGCAACCTCTCCCGATGGGCTCGTTGGCGGAGTTTGTGCAGTGCACACCCGATGATGTTGATACCGCCCTCCGTCACCTTCGTTCCGTGATCATCCCTCCTTCCACTCCGGACGAGGCCCCTCGTATTTATCACCCTTCATTTCGCGACTTCATTATGGATCCTTCACGATGCGCTATCCCCGACTTTGTGATTGTTGCCGGACCAGATCAAGAGCTACGGCACGCGTTGCGATGCCTCGAGCTTATGGCAACCTTCTTGAAGCAGGACATCGCAGGGATCTCGGATGTGTCGCTTTTGAATAGCGAGGTGAAGGGATTGGAGGAGAAAGTGAGAGATGTGCTATTGGCGGAGGTGCAGTATGCGTGCAGGTATTGGGCATCACATCTATCGTGTGTGGAATTGGGGGAGAAGCGAATGGTGGAAGCGCTGGAGGGATTTTCGAAGCGGTTAATTCTGATGTGGATCGAAGCAATGAGCCTGATTGGGAGTCTCTCTAGTGCTGTGGTCTGGATAGAAGTGGCACACCGATGGGCAGTAAGTGTATTTGTTATTGTACATCGGATCAGCAATTGATTGGAGAGTGATTCTGATGACAGATGAATTCGAAGTGCGAGGCAATTGTGATCACTTTGTTGGCCGATGCACGGCGATTCATTCTCGCCCACCGTGAACTGATACGGGCAGTGCACTGCAGGTGTATCATTCTGCCTTGGCCTTCACACCATATGACACTGCTCTATACAAGACATATTCAAAAGATGTAAAGAGTTGTATCAGAGTGCTGCAGGGTGTGGAGGCACAATGGCCGCAGAGCTTGACCACATTTATTGGCCATTCTAGTGGGGTTTACTCAGTTGCATTTTCACCAGATGGTCTATGGCTTGCATCAGGCTCAGAGGAGGGTATGCTCTGCTTGTGGGATGCAATGTTAGGAGAGTGCATTGCAACTCTTCTGGGCCATTCTGCGGCAGTTACCTCACTTGCATTCTCACCTGATGGTTTACAGCTTGCATCAGGTTCATTGGATGAGACCCTATGCTTGTGGGATCCCATGTTGCATACATGCACTGTAACTCTTCAAGGCCATTCTCATGGCATTACCTCAGTTGCATTTTCACCTGATGGTTCAAGGCTTGCATCAGGCTCAGATGACCACACCCTATGGTTGTGGGATGCCATGTTGGGGATGCACACTGTAACTCTTCAAGGCCATTCTGATTCAGTTGAGTCAGTGGCATTTTCCCCTGATGGTTTGCAGCTTGTGTCAGGCTCATATGATCATACCCTATGCTTGTGGGATGCAATGTCAGGCACCCACATTGCAACTCTTCATCATCATTCTGATAGTGTTTCCTCAGTTGCATTTTCACCTGATGGGCTACACATTGCATCAGGCTCAGATGATCATACCATATGCTTGTGGGATGCTGTATTGGGTGTGCACATTGCAACTCTTCAAGGTCATTCTGATTCAGTATACTCAGTTGCATTTTCACCCAATGGTTCATGGCTTGCATCAGGCTCAGGGTCAGGTGATAAAACCATACACTTGTGGGATGCCATGTCAGGCACACACATTGCAACTCTCCATGGCCACTCTCATTCAGTCAACTCAGTCACATTTTCACCAGACAGTTTATGGCTTGCATCTGGCTCTGGTGATCAGACACTATGCTTGTGGGATCCTATGTTAGGTACACCCATTACCACCCCTCATGGCCATTCCAATTCAGTTCTCTCAGTTGCATTTTCACCTGATGGTCTGAGGCTTGCATCAGGTTCATATGATCATACTCTATGGTTGTGGGATGTCATGTCTGGTGCACACACTGCAACTCTTGAAGGCCATTCTGATTGGATTATCTCAGTTGCATTCTCACCTGATGGTGTACAGCTTGCATCTGGCTCATTTGATAAAACTATATGCATATGGGATGTCATGCATGCCACATGCATTGCCACCCTTCAGGGCCATTCTGATTGGGTTAGGTCAGTTGCATTTTCACCTGACAATTTGAGGCTTGCATCAGGCTCATCAGATAGTACTGTATGCTTGTGGGATCCAGTGTTGGGTGTACACATTGCAACTTCTGGCCATTCTAAGGACCAGGTTGGGTCTGTTGCATTCTCACCCAATGGTTTACTGCTTGCATCAGGCTCCTGGGATTCTTCTGTATACTTGTTGGATGCTATGTCAGGTGCACATATTGCAACTCTTCATGGCCATTCTAAAGGAGTTACCTTGGTTGCCTTTTCACCTGATGGTTCATGGCTTGCATCAGGCTCATATGATCATACTGTATGCTTGTGGGATGCCATGTCAAGGGTGTGCATTGCAACTCTTGAAGTTGATTCTAGGAATGTTCTAGATCTTGTATTTTCCTTTGATGGCCACACCCTCATCTCCCAAACTCCTACAAACACCTTTGCATGGGATTTGACATCCCAACCCCCTCAATTAGTCTCTTCCTCAATTCTGGAGGTTTTCCCTCCTACTATCAGCCTCACTTCCCTCATGTGGTCTAGGGTGGGTGGGTGGATCCAGGCACTGGACTCACAGGGCCATCCTGTTGCTCATATATGCTATATCCCTCCCCATTATTGCCCAAAGACTGCACTTAAGGCATCCAGTCTGCTCAGTCAACCCAGAGTTGCAGTTGGGTGTCAGGATGGCCATGTTATAATTGTGGATCCTCAAGATCATCCATTTGTACAGAGGCTTGAACATGTATAACTTGTTCATGAATGGTATTGTATTATTTTGAACACCGTTGTTTCTTCTTTGACTCAAGAAACCAAACTCATCTTCAACTGTAGAGATATTTTTTGAATATAAATGAATCCAGGAACCTCTGTTCAGTAAGACCAAAGGAAACAGAAACAACAGAGCACCTTCTGCATTATCTAGCCTTGCTACTTCATCTGAATGAACATTGTCATGCCAATAATCTGTTCTGGCACTGCTAAAATCAATACACATGGATATGGACCAGTCAAAGCTCAAGAGTGTATGAAGATTAATTGTAAGTATTCAGCCATCATTGATTTACTAGATCATATCATGTCCTCAAGAGCACCTGGCAGCTCTGTATTGAGTAAGAATTCTTGGTTTGAGGGATTTGAGGATGCAGCATTCCCCACTACACCTCAAGGTTAGTATTAATTCCAGCCCCCTTTCTGGATCATTATCTCCTAGCAACACACATCTTGTGGTCTCCAGTGAGGAGATTCACCAGTGAGAGAAGGATGTAAAATGAGATAAATGATGCATTTCCCATTAGAATGTAATAGAGGAAGATCAATACCATGCATGGATATGGATGGGGTTCCAAAATGCTGAATGCTCAGTCCACTTCATCATATGAGCATATCCAGATCTGGAAATCATGATGGGGATGGACAAACCATTGGAATTGAGGACTCCTTTCTTTTCCATGTATTCCATCCCTGTCATGAGTCATATTCATGACCTCGATCATGGATGCAGGATAGCTGCAACTTCCCATGATCACATGACAACTCCTCCTTGACTCATTATTTACATATCACACCACTCCATATATCACACCATTCCATACATTGCATCACTCCACATATTGCCCCACTCCTTACATCATACCACCTTTAATAAAATCCCTTTAACCTTTTAGTATATAAGTAGATACGTCATGTAACCTTGACTCTTCAGAAGATCAAGAATATATTGTCTTTGGTTGATCTTACTCTCACAAAGCCCCCTTTGTTTTGTGACTCTGCCTTAAAGTCCCCCTTGTGCTGAGTCTCTTGGAATTCAGTTCACTCCCTTCTATTCCTTCATCTCTGCACTTACATAATCCTCATTCACAAACTCCCAGTCAGCCATCTTAAGGACTTTTCATTCACACTTGACCCAATTACTTAATTGCCTCCTCATACTATGAATGACCCTTAACAATCCCTTAAATAAAAGTCCTCTAAATTGGCATTCAGATGGCCCCAATGATATACAACAATTGTAAGGGGAGTGGTATAGGATTACATCATCAGCTTATGTAAGTAGAGTGGCTATATAGGTGGAGGAAAACATTAGCAAGGACCATCTTTTCTTCTGTCTATGAATGCCACTTTAGGTCATTTGTAGCATGGTTGATGCACCTATAAGAACACACTAAGTACACCACTTACAACAATCCCATAGAGTCCAGAATATGGACATGATGAGGACTTACCATAATGCAATGAGGAATGAGTTCCCATCCCTCAAGTCTCAGCCCCCAGTTCTTGTATGCCAGATTGCCAAGCCTGACACCTCCCTCTGGTGCATGGCTGATGGTCTCAGGAATGCTGCATCTAGCAGGAACACAGATCACATTCTTCTAGACCCCAGGACTGTGCTTTCCATTTCACTTGAGGCTCACTGTGTGGTGACCCTATGTTCATCATTCATTCTGGCAATAGACAAATAATCTTTGCATCACAAAGGGGAGAACTGGATGTGAGGCAGAATGTATGGTGCATCATGCCTTGCAATCAATGGTTTCAAGACTACAAAGAATACAGCATATTTTTGGTGAAATTCATCAACCAGGAGGAAATAGAGGCAGGAATGCACATTTGGCATTTTTGTGGATGTCTACTTTGTGGCTGTTCATTTTGGTTGAGATATGAATGAATGCCTCCATCAGCGTTCTGGTCTTGGAAAGCCAATGATAGAGATTAGTGGGAGCAGTGAAGGCAGTGAGTAAATTCATTGATGGGGAGAGTAAAACTGAAGAGATCATATATAATGGATTGAAAAGCAGGATTGAGAACTGATAAACCTTACATGGCCCCAACTGAATCTAATGGTAGGGTTATCAAACTGGGGCCAGCATTATTTGCCACATCCTGCATCCATCAGCTGCAGTCCCCACTGTACTCTTCTCCTGCCCAGTGTCTCTCACAGTCACACACATGAGAGGAAGTGGAGGGGACTATGAGAACCAAGGCTCCACCTTCAGTCTTGATGAAAGTCATAACTTTTGATAGAAACACCCAAGGATTTCTCTCAGTACTCCCAGAAACATTAACCAAGGGGCCTGCAAACCATAATGGGCCACTTCTTTCAGTTTGCTGAGGAGAGAAGGAGGCCTAAATATGAGCCATCCAAATCTTTTCGTGAGAATACAATGTTGTGGAGATCAGCTGGAGCCCCTGAAGGAGGTAATGCCGGGAGTGGTTGCGACTGCCTCAGAAACAGAATCCATTGGTGGTGTTCTCGCCACTCTCTGTATAAATCTTCTTGACTTGAATTGCAGGCAGTCTCATAGCATTGACATCGTTGGAACTGTCTTTGGGGTCCATCTGGTTTGTCAATCACTGGTAGGTGAAGCACAGGGCCAAAAACTCTGTGAATGTGAAACCATCACTGAGAGCTTGAACGAGTGATGCCACCTTGGTGAGACCATGAGATGATAGACAAATCTCCACCAATATACTTCGAGTTTCGTGGCTATGTCTCGGAGGAGTCACCAAGAACAAGAGCTGAATCCGCTTTGAAGAACACCTACATTTGGGGCACATCCGGGGTTGACATTGTCCTTGCTTGCTTGGGGAGAAAATCAAGTCATTTGACCCGTCCCTTGATAGTAATTTTGTCTCACAACCAAAGAGCCAGGTGCCCAGATCAGAAAACATAGGTTGTACTGCATGAGGGCTAGAGTAGGGAGGGCTCCACCTAGGAAAGTAGTTGGAAACTGGAGTCCCTGCGCCCCAAAGGGGGTGACGACCACCAGTTTTGCAGACCATTCAGTTCGGTTGGGATGCAAGGCCGGCATTTGTCGGCTGCCAAAGTGCCGCAATAAATTCATTGAAACTTCGAAATACAGGAGGAATCAGGATGCTCAGCGACAGATAACCCTCATGGGTGGGTCAACATTAGCCTCAGAGTGTCGCAAATGAGATCTCCAACTCCTTTCCTTAAAGAAGGCAATGTCATGGAGATCGGCTGGTGCCCCTGAAAGAGGGAAGTTACAATTGTATTGGAAACAGAGTCCATTCGTGGGGGGGATCACATTCTCATTGCTTTGGGGGTCCATCTGGCATGTTGATCAGCATTAGGAGAAACACTCTATACTCCTGACTGCCTTCAAGTGCCGAAAAGCCAGTGAATACAAA
The DNA here is from genome assembly GCA_014904985.1 of Hydnum rufescens UP504. NCBI lineage: Eukaryota > Fungi > Basidiomycota > Agaricomycetes > Cantharellales > Hydnaceae > Hydnum > Hydnum rufescens. The sequence goes on along the minus strand of MU129006.1, from coordinate 26,248 downwards.
ACCATCATTGAGACCTTGAACTGCTGACATCACCTCTCTTCTAGGATACCCTGAACAGGGGGAACAAGGGTGATGTTGACTTCCGCTTCCTTATTCAAATTGAACTGATCCGTTGGGAGCTTGTGGAGACCTTGACCGGAGCGACTAAGGGCCAACAGATCTTCAAGAGTATAATTCGACTCCGATTACTCCATCTCAGAGTCGTCACGGCGAACCAGAATCGAATCTGGTGCCATGAACATCTACGTTGGGTTGCATGTTTCAGGGATGAGGTTTCGAGGGCCTTGACATTATTGTCCTCATGCTTGACGATATCTCTAATGGCAGGAGACACTGAAGGAGCTCTCCCACCATTTTTGTCCCAAGACCAAAGAGTTGAACACCCAAGGCAGAAAGCACCAGCTATGCCCCGAAGGTGTCACAGCCCCGGCTTTCATAGAACATTGAGTTCAGGCGAGGTGCATCGCGAGGTCTCGTTGGTTCCGCCAATACTCTTTTCGGGATACAAGAGGAACCAGGACTCCCAGTGGGGGACAACCCCTTGAGTAAAATACATCGACTTGAGAGCCTCAAGTGTCAACATGTCAATGTTGGAGGAAGGCAATATAGAGCAATCAAGGAGAGACAAATCCTCTGAAATTGCACCCATTTCTGAATACTGGGAACAGAGTGTAACAAAACATCAAGAACAATTTGTGCCTAACCAAAATCACTTGAGGCGCCAAGAAGATCACAGAAGTCACCAAGCAAGAAAGAGGAAGGGGAGACTAGACTGTTAATTTATTGAGCAAACCAGAGGGGAACAATGTTGATGATATTGTACCTGCCCGCATTGAGAGCGTGCGGACAGCCACGGTCGCCAGGAAAATGAGCCAATGGAATTTACTGTCACCACCAAGAAGTAGGGCCTTGAGGCAAGGTCATGCACCTTGGTCAGTCATCTAAGCCTACCTAGTTAGGTACCACTTCCGGGGCAGATAATGGTACCTAAGGAGGTCCCATCACTATTCCGGCTGAAATGGCCATTTTTATGATTTCACCTCCTGGCCCAGAATTGGCCGAAATGGCCGAAAATTGGCCGAAAATTGGCCGAAACTGAGACTTAGAGAATCTCAGACTTGCAGTGGGCCATACGGGCTTATCGGGGATAATGTTTTCCATTTATAATTATTTATTTATTATCACTATATTGTACATATGCTCCACAGGGTTTCAGTCCTGTGTTTTGTTTTTATTGACTTGTTTATTTATTTATTTATTTAAAAATTCATAAAAAACATACCACACACCCGCTTGGGCGGGCATGTGGTACTGTCTATAAAAATTTAAAACACTATCTAACACCCGCTTGGGCGGGTGTGTGGTACCGGGGATGTCGTTTCGCGCGCTTCACCGTTGGGGCTCCCCCTCACCCGTGGTTGCGTGTTTTCATTCGGCGGGGTCGTGGCTTCAGTTGGGGGATGTGGATTCAGAAGAATACCTATGATAATAAATAATAAGGTAGTTAAAAAAAGAAAAACCAGGCAAAAGGAGCAGCCCCTGCTGCTCCTTTTGCATAGTCGGACATGTATATATATACTAACCTTAAAGATTACCACACCCGCCGAAGCGGGTGTGGGGTTCGTCCGGGGCTTGTGTCGTGGTTTCGACTTGTTGCCGTTCGCGGGATTCATTTGGCAGGTGGGTTGTCGTTCTCCCATGTTCGTTCGGCGGGGTCGCGGGTGTTGGGTTCAGATGACAAACTAAAATAATAAATAATACGTTAGTTATAAAAAAAAACAAGAAAAGCCACGCAAAAGGAGCAGCGCACGCTGCTCCTCTTGCTGCGGTTGTACTCACCTTAAAATTACCACACACCCACAGAAGCGGGTGTGTGGTGCTCTCTTGGGTTTGGTCTGGCCGGTCATGGTTGGCGTGGTTCGTTTGGCAGGTGTCATGGCCGGTCGCATCATCATTCCCTGGGGGGGTTCGTTCGGCAGGTTGTCATTTGGCTTGACTGTCTAGAATAGTAAATATGTTAGTAAAAGAAAAAATAGAAGAGCCACACAAAAGGAGCAGCATACGCTGCTCCTTTTGCGCGGTTGTACTTACCTTAGAATTATCACACACCCGCCGAAGCAGGTGTGGTTCGTCTGGGGTCCCTGTGGCCTTGTGTTGTGCGTTCTCGTTCCCGGGTTACGTCTGGGGGTGTTCCTTGGTGTGTTGGGCTTGGGGCTCTCGTTTTGTGGGTGGTTCAGGCGATATCCTAGAATAATAAACAATTTGTTAGTTAAAAATTAAAACAATGCAAAAAGAGCAGCCCTTGCTGCTCTTTTTGCACTGTTGAGGGGGGGGGGGTGCATTACCTTGTATAGAACCACACACCCGCAACTGCGGGTGTGTGGTCCGTCTCCTCGTGTGGTGCATTGTCGTTCGCCGGGGTGTTGTGGTCTCGTCTGGTGGACTGATGGTGGGCGGGCGTCGTTTGGTTGGGGTTTTGGTGGGTTGCGTTACGCGGGGAGCTCGTTGTTAGCTCAGACGACAATCTACAATAATAAGTAATACATTAGTAAAAAATAAAATAAAATAAAAAGAAAAGCCACGCAAAAGGAGCAGCGTACGCTGCTCCTTTTGCGTGGTTGTGCATATGCTTACCTTAAAATTACCACACACCCGCTTTGGCGGGTGTGTGGTTCCATTTGCGGTTTCTGTGGTCTCGTGTCGTGGGTGTCTGGTCCTGGGTTTCGTTTGATGGGGCTTTGGCAGGTCACGTTTGTAGCTTTTGTTTGGTGGGGGGTTTGTTGTGGGTTCAAATAACAAACTAGAATAGTAAATAATACATTAGTAAAAAAGAAAAAAAGCAAAGCCACACAAAAGGAGCAGCATACGCTGCTCCTTTTGTGCGGTTGTGCAGATACTTACCTTACACACCCGCTTTGGCAGGTGTGGTTTCGTCTGGGGTTCTGTCTGGCCAGTTCGTCGTTGGCAGGTTTCGTTTGGCGTATGTTGTTTTGGCGGGTCGTCATTTTGCTTGACACCCTAGAATAGTAAATATATTAGTAAAAGAGAAAAAAGAAGACCCACGCAAAAGGAGCAGCGTACGCTGCTCCTTTCGCGTGGTTGTACTTACCTTAAAATTATCATACACCCGCCGAAGCAGGGTGTGTGGTTTCGTCTGGGGCTTTGTCCGGTTGGCCGTCGTTGGCGGGTCGCATCGTGATTTCGGGGCGGGGGTGGTTCGTTCGGCAGGTCGTTATTTTGCTGGGTCTGGTCGATAACCTGGAATAATAAATAATATATTAGTTGAGAAATAAAATCAGCGCGAAAGAGCAGCATCTGCTGCTCTTTCGCGCTGTTGGGGGTGTACAAACGTACCTGCCTTTATTAGAACCACACACCCGCCGCGGCAGGTGTGTGGTTCCTGGGGCCACCCATAGGGGGGTCTGTTGTCTGCTTTGGTTTGGCTGTTGCTGTGTCGGCCCTCGTCGTGCGGGCTTTCGTCTAAAATAATCAAAGGTGTGTTAGTACAAGAACTCAAAGCAGCGCAAAAAGAGTAGCTTTCGCTACTCTTTTTGTGCCATTGTATCTAATAGGACAAAACTCACCTTATGACCACACACCCGCAGTCGCGACTGCGGGTGTGTGGTCGTGTCCTCAGCCTTTCTGGGCCATTGCTGGGTGTGGCTGCGTAGTGGTGCAATTCAACGCCGGCAATTGCCGGTACTTAGAAAGCGCCCAAGTGCTGTGTTACAAGCAGAATACATATTAATAGCAAGTATATAGATGTGTAATAAATACTATATAATAAATATTTACCCAGAAATGCGAAGAAGACGATGATAATAGGTCAGAGCTCAATAAGGCATGATATGCATAATTGCAAAGTGGATTGGGCGACTTCTATGGGTCAGAATTGGCCCAAATTAGAATATATTAATGGTATATATGCACCTTACATGAGCGATCAGTTACATTGGACGTTCCGGGCATTTCTGAAATTTTCACGCCTTCAATTCCCTATTTAGGGAATTGAAGGCGTGAAAATTTCAGAAATGCCCGGGACGTCCAATGTAACTGATCGCTCATGTAAGGTGCATATATACCATTAATATATTCTAATTTGGGCCAATTCTGACCCATAGAAGTCGCCCAATCCACTTTGCAATTATGCATATCATGCCTTATTGAGCTCTGACCTATTATCATCGTCTTCTTCGCATTTCTGGGTAAATATTTATTATATAGTATTTATTACACATCTATATACTTGCTATTAATATGTATTCTGCTTGTAACACCAGCACTTGGGCACTTGTTAAGTACCGGCAATTGCCGGCGTTGAGTTTCCATCTTGCTCCGCATCTCCGAACCACAACAGGCAACTGCCTGAAAAGGCAAACGCACGACCACACACCCGCGACTGCAGGTGTGTGGTCATAAGGTGAGTCTTCCTTGTAGTAGACACAACGGCGCAAAAAGAGCAGCAAAAGCTGCTCTTTTTGCATTGCTTTGGAATTTTTTTACTAACATGCCTTATTCTAGATTGGAGACCTTGTCCCACAGCACGACGATGACCCGTGAAACGACGAGACCCCAAACAGCAACGCGATGCGGCACCACAATACACGGCAACGCGACGCGGCACCGCGATATACGGCAACGACGAACATGACAACGACGACGCGACATACGGCAATGCACCAAACGAGGGCCCAGAATCACACACCCGCCACGGCGGGTGTGTGGTTCCATATAAGATAAGTCCCCCCCCCTCAGTAGCTACAGCCACGCAAAAAGAGCAGCGAAAGCTGCTCTTTTTGCATGGTCTTTAACTCTTAACTAACATATAGTCTTGTATTATAGGTCATCACTTCCCGCACGAACGAATACCCACGCGAGAGCCCCCGTAACCCCCAACTATCGACACCTGAATGATGGACTGCAGTACCCCACACCCGCTACAGCAGGTGTGGGGTACTACAAGGTTTATTTTTATTTTTTATTGTTGTGGCACAAAAAGAGCAGCATAAGCTGCTCTTTTTGCGCTGCTTTGGGATTTTTTTCACTGATGCACTTTATTCCAGATAGGAGCCCATCCAACACATGAAGATAACCCGCGAAATGACGAGACAACGCGACACAGCAACCTGGCAGCACGATACACCGCAGCATGACATGGGAACGTGGCACAACAACGCAACATAACAACGCGACACAGCAACATGACATGGCAACGCGCCAAATAAAGAACAAGGGCCCGGAATCACACACCCGCCACGGCGGGTGTGTGGTTCTATATAAGGTAAGCCCCCGCCACCCTAGTAGCTACAGCCACGCAAAAAGAGCAGCTTTCGCTGCTCTTTTTGCGTGGTTTTTAATTCTTAACTAATTAAAAAGGTTTATCTGTAGGTCTTAACATGCCCTGCAAATAAATACCGACGCAACACCCCCGTAACCCCCTTATCGACGCCTGAACGACGGGCACCCGTACGAATCGCCGTACATACCAGCCAGAGTACACAGCCCCAGTACCCCACACCACTGCAGTGGGTGTGGGGTACTACAAGTATGTTTTTTCTTATTTTTTTATTTCTTATTCTTGTGGCACACAAAGAGCAGCATAAGCTGCTCTTTTTGTGCTGCATTACAGTTGTACTAATATTTTATTATTTATTTCTCTAGATCCTGAACCAGAATCCCCGCGAGCCCCCAAGCAGAACCGGCCGAATGAGATCGCAGCAAACGATAACTACGAACGAACCCCCACAAACGAAGACCGACCCCGCGAGGGAGTGCCCAAAAGGAACCGGCCCCCAACCGCACTCACTGCGGAGGTATGGTGGGTATATGTGGGCGCGTGACCTGCATAAACTATCCCCCCCTGTGGTGGCAGACCCTGGGGGGGTATAGTATAATATGTATATAATAATAGTAATAATAATAATAATAAATAGTAAACAAATAATAATAAAT
>MU129006.1:4353-18178 GCA_014904985.1 Hydnum rufescens UP504 | reverse complement strand
TACAGATCCTCCTCCTATCAAATGCTCTTGCAACTGTTGTGGAGTATTAAAACAAGTGACTGCTGTATATATGGATCGTAAGGATTCCTTTCATTCTGTGTTGGACCTAAAGTCTGATCATTTCTCACTAGACCTTGAGTACATAAAGCTACAAATATGCCCATGTGCTCCTGCACCTCTGCAACTGGTGCAGCGGGGTTTATTTCCCTGCTTGCCAGTATATCCAGCTTTGGCAGTCAGCCTCGAGATGCTGGAGTTTGTATCAATGCTGTTCTTGCATCTGGCTCCCAATGAGACTGCATGGTCTGATGCCCTCACTACATTCTTGGCAAGACAGGGCCATGTATTTGAAGCACAAGATTCACTCCGCTGGCGATTCGCATCTGCATTGGGGCAATTCCAAATCTTAGTGCGCATCATGAATGCCGAAGTGGACAAGCAAATTGTCATTGCTCGCCATGAAATATCATCTTGGGATCCCATTGATCGAGACAATATTGATCCAGATGCAATCGTACTGCTGAAGGTTGATGAATCCACGCCCATAACGGCTTGGTTGTACGTCAGTGCCCTTAGTAGTGATGGCTGCCTTGTTAGTGAACCCACCACCCGCACGATGAACGGTCATGCCAAGGGGGATGTAAACGAGCCGACCATGCCATCGCGAACCACACTCCCACACCCGGGGCCCGATCCCCCAATTAGTCCATCTGATTACCTTCGCTCTCGTTGCCCACTGTGCTTTGGTGGAGTTAACAAAGTCGGGGAGAGCAAACTGTGAGTAGTACACATTCTATTCACACTCTTGTCGTGTCGTGATGCTGATATAGTGAATCTTGTTGTATTGTAGCCCAGGTTCATTTGCAAAGTTTCGGCATCCTGCACTTCCCATCACTGATGATTGCCATGGCTAAGCCTGCGTATTTGTCAATTGTGGAATTTTCCTCCTCCAAGCCCGTTGTCATGTTCGTCCTGTTAAGAGTTATAGTCTTTTAGGTAGAAACTACTTGTATTCCGCGAGATATTTCTCGCTATATATACACAATCTAATATACTAGAATATACGAGTCTTGGTCAACTACACTCTATTAGCATTGACGCGCTAGACGGACATAGGGGCTTCCAGATCTTTCCGGGAGATTTCCTTATCGGGATGGATCATTCCAATGTCAACAATGTCGATTGACTGCGTCTGATGTCTTGACTTACTGCTTGCTGGCGGCAACAAGGATCGGTTCCTGAATATCGAGGCTTCTGATCTGGAGCCGCACTTGAATCATATCACTGATAGTGGTCGCTGTTATGATCCGGATGCAAATCTCACTACGCTATTGAACACCTCGTGAAATCTGTGGGCATCCATTCTGCTGTCTGTGTGCCCCAGATTTGAGCGGTCTGTATTCCTGTTACCACACGTGCCGGTGTCTCAGTCAATGTGCTTCATTCCTCAATTCGAGTTCTTCGCAGAGTCTGTGGGCCAACATTCAGTTTGTCTGTAGGCCCCAGGTTCAAGTGACTTGCTCTTTCTCGCGATTTCCTGTTGCATCCTGGCTTTCTCTTTGACACCGACTTCCACATATCAGGTGCGTTTGGTTCTTCAACATTCGAGCTCGACATCTAAAGCCCTTCCACAGTGTTCCCGTCCCTCGTGTCCCCACCTCTTGTGTTCCCACCTCGCGTTTCCCGTTTTCCGTGTCCTCACCTCTCGATTTCCCAAATATCTCGCCTCTATCGCAATTCTCGCGATTTCCTGTTGCATCCTGGCTTTCTCTTTGACACTGACTTCCACATATCAGGTGCGTTTGGTTCTTCAACATTAGAGCTCGACATCTAAAGCCCTTCCACAGTGTTCCCGTCTCTCGTGTTCCCACCTCTTGTGTTTCTGCCTCGCGTTTTCCGCTTTTCGTGTCCTCACCTCTCGATTTCCCAAATATCTCGCCTCTATCGCAAACTTTGTGGACAAGCATTCTTCCTAGTCTGCAAATCCCATAATTAAGCGATCTCGCCTATGTCCCCCAAGCGTACGGGCGATGCTCCAGGTGGACGACAAAATGACTTCTGAGGCTCACGGAAGCGTAGACGAAGCCCCAGTGCATCAAATCCTCATCCCTCTTCGTCAGCCCCTTCCGACACATACTCCAGTATGCTCGAGAAGGGCCTGAAAACCTTCCAGGCTGTGATTGCCAAGGAGACTAGTAGTCGTAAGGTTTCGAAGAAACCGATGACCGCCGTCAACACTGCCAACCCCAGTCAACTTCCAACCGCAATGCTCTCTCAAGCCAGCATGAAACCCATTACAAGTGCAGCGACAGCTTGGAAATTCCATGGTGGAACTGGCACCTTCATAGCTACTGTACCGGTAAATCAGCCGGCAGCACCACGAGCAAGCATCACCAAGCCACGCTACCATCGGAAAGTCCGGATTTCCGAACCTTCACAACCTTCCCATGGTACCCGTCCATCTCTATTTTCTTCTGATGGATTTGAAGATGAATTGGGATCGGGTGGCGATGAACCATCTGGAGTGCCTTCGCCGATGGCAACTGAGCAGCACTTTGTCGTACATTATCCTAACTATGCGACATGTTTGGATAACTTCTCAGTTGAGAACAAGCTGTCCCGCCATGCATGTCGGCGCAGTGCTGCTGCGCGGCAGTGGGATCGTGATGTTATACCAGCATTGGTTCGTCCATACATGGTGTACATATGCCTGTCGCAGCGAGGACAGTCTCGTACAGATCCTCCTCCTATCAAATGCTCTTGCAACTGTCGTGGAGTATTAAAACAAGTGACTGCTGTATATATGGATCATAAGGATTCCTTTCATTCTGTGTTGGACCTAAAGTCTGATCATTTCTCATTAGACCTTGAGTACATAAAGCTACAAATATGCCCATGTGCTCCTGCACCTCTGCAACTGGTGCAGTGGGGTTTATTTCCCTGCTTGCCAGTATATCCAGCTTTGGCAGTCAGCCTCGAGATGCTGGAGTTTGTATTGATGCTGTTCTTGCATCTGGCTCCCAACGAGACTGCATGGTCTGATGCCCTCACTACATTCTTGGCAAGACTGGGGCCATGTATTTGAAGCACAAGATTCACTCCAGCCGGCGATTCGCATCTGCATTGGGGCAATTCCAAATCTTAGTGCACGTTGTGAATGCTGAAGTGGACAAGCAAATCGTCATTGCTCGCCGTGAAATATCATCTTGGGATCCCATTGATCGAGACAATATTGATCCAGATGCAATCGTACTGCCGAAGGTTGATGAATCCACACCCATAATGGCTCGGTTGTACATCAGTGCCCTTAGTAGCGATGGCTGCCTTGTTAGTGAACCCACCACCCGCACGATGAACGGTCATGCCAAGGGGGATGTAAACGGGCCGACCATGCCATCGCGAAACCACACTCCCACACCCGGGGCCCGATCCCCCATTAGTCCATCTGATTACCTTCGCTCTCATTGCCCACTGTGCTTTGGTGGAGTTAACAAAGTCGGGGAGAGCAAACTGTGAGTAGTACACATTCTATTCACACTCTTGTCGTGTCGTGATGCTGATATAGTGAATCTTGTTGTATTGTAGCCCCGAGTTCTTCCTGTGTCTTGATGCATGCTTTGCCCTTAGACGAAACAAGGACTATGACTGCCGTCCTGGCCAAAAAAAGCAACCTGGCACCCAGGATCCTCGAATTGTCCCACCAGGAACTCGTGAGCTGCCCTGGAGCTTCTTGGAAGCTTGGAAAGCAAGGGTCGAGGCAGCCCGGCCTGTTAAGGGGCATGAACGTCGTACTAAACACGTGTCTAAGCAGGGGGAGTACGCGGTTGATGTTGCCGATGGTGAGGGCGATTGTGTTGAGCCAGGGCTGTGCGTGCCGAACTCATACCTTGACAACTGTGGCGAGTCTTTTATTGCTGCTGATGGGGAGAGAGTGAAGACCCCCGGACAGCACTTCTCAGACACTGGCATGATGGCAGGTGTTTGTTGCCATGATCGAGTCATCATCTGGAGCAATATGTGGACGCCTGGAGAGCAACAGTTCTATGCACTGGCAATAATTGATTTTGTCATGGCACAGTTGCCTGTACACTGGCGAGTTGGCATTCTCTACGATGTCGGCTGTCAAATTCACCGAAGCACCCTGAAGTGGAACCTCTTGCCACAATGGATGCCACGGATCGTATTTGGAATCAGTGTCTTCCATGCATACGGCCATCAGTGGGTCTGTCAGTTGTGGTATCATCCCCGGAAAGGCAACATCTGGGGTCTCACTGATGGAGAGGGCTGTGAACATCTTTGGAGTGATCTTTGAAGCCTTATCCCAAATCTCCGTGTCACCGGCTTCCATCGTCGATTGTTCCTCCTGGACCTCCAGATTGAACATCAGGACCGTCTGAAGTTATGCCAGGCTGGTGTTTGGCTGGAAAAGCACGTGAGGGCAACAAAAGCCCGACTTGCACTTGCTGAAGCAAAGAGGGACAAGATCCAATACACCGACGAGTACTTGCAAGCTCAATTTGAAGCACAGCGAGCCTATCAAAGCCGGCCTTTAGAGCGACAGTCTAAGAAGAAAGGTTTTCATGCTGTGGAGAAGATCCTTGCCGTCCGTCAGCGTCTGAATGCTGCTCAAGATCTCGTCGAGGTCCTCCAGAAACAACTTATGTCGGTGCCTCTCTCAGACAGCATTGCAAGCCGGAATGAAGTTGCAGAGATCACGACTTCGATTGCTGAACAAGAGAAGATTGTCTCACGTCTATCAAAGCAAGATAATGACTTGACGGCTGTCCTTCAACTTGGTGATCCAATATCGTACGAGAAGCTCGAGAAGATGAGGGGCCATGCTTGGTTTGAACACCAGCTTAATATGCGGGCTCTTAAAGCCCGTATTATTGCGAAAGCGTGTGAGAAGAACTTCGAGACTCGTAATCTCACAGGAGCTTTCAGGAGTAAGGCAGTAGGTACGTCATTTCCTTTCGAGTGAAGGCTTTCCGAAACTCATGAGCAACTTTGCTTCATACTCCTAGACCATAACACTATGGAGCATACAACAAAAGCATTGAAGAGATGCTATCGCTCCGTCAAGAGTCTTGTTGCGGACTATAACAAACGGCGACTTAATATGATGAAGCTTCGTGGTCGGGGTGGGATCTCAAAGAATGCAATAATACCTCCACCTATCGATATGAAGGGTCTTTTTGGCCTTGATGTCAACAATGATATCTGGCAGGATATTGGACTTGCCGATGATGAGTTTGATGGAACTGTTCCCCCTTGGCTTGGGGATGAGGATGTCCGAAATGGCATCCGGCTCATGCAAGAGGTGGTAAATTGTCGCGACGAGCTTTATCTATGCGACCGAGAAAGCTACTCGCTGCAGCAATGGTTTGAAGACGAATCTGCTGCATTGATGGCAGCTTCAAATGCATGTCAAGGTGTGTTTGTATGGTTTTCCTCCCAGCTTTCTGAGGCCCTAATTGTGTATAAATTATTCCAGATGATGATCTTAAGTTCTTCCTTTGAGAACACATTCAAACCCTCTGTGATTTGGGGAAGAGGTGGGGTCAGGCTATTGATGCTTTGAATGTGGCTCTGCCTGGCGAGTTGAGGGGTTCCCAAAGGCACACAAATTCACAATCAGGTGGTGTCTCCCTGGTTTTTGAAGTGGACAGCTCGGATGATGAGGAGGATTTTGAACTTGAACCTCCACTTGTGCTTGCTGATAGTGCAATCCTTGCTGCTGCTGACTATACCCATCAGCAGGGACTCTCAAGTGATGAAGGTAGTCAGTCTAATGGCACTGACAGTGAGGATGAGTGATTCCTTGACTCTAGATATCTTTTTACTATGTGTACTACTATATCAATACCTAGTTTGTCCGTCCCTATATTGAACTCTAAGAAGGGGACTCCACTCTTAGAGACTTGGGCCATATGCACAGGGGCCCCTGCTGTACACACAGGGGCCCCTGCTGTACACACAGGGGCCCCTGCCATGCACACAGGGGCCCTGCCATGCACACAGGGGCCCCTGCCATGCACACAGGGCCCCTGCTGCACATGCAGGGGCCCCTTCGGAGTAGGGTCCGAGGCCATTTCTAGGCCTTAAACATGGCTGTGGGGCCCCTGGGGCCCCTACATCAAGAGTGGGGGCCCCTCAGCATATGGGCACGGATGATAATCATACATGAGGGGTCCCTAGGGGCCCCCATGGAAATGTATCTTATTAGACTAGATAAATGCAAGGCTAATGATATCTAATTAGACATGGATAATTGGCTGACCAGCCTGACTTCCAAGCTTAAGGAGCTGCTGCCCATCAATATATGCTTGTTTGGAGTTGATTACAAATAAACGATGATGGAACTATAATGCAGCATAACATGCTCAGCTTGTCTCAATTTCTGAGAGGAAGATGGATGGACAGATTGGACTTACACCTGAGATACAACACCTTGGAATGATCCCATTAAGGAGATTCCATTCTCTCTCACATGCTTCACCATCAGTGCAACCAAAATCAGGATTCTTGTAGGGATGGTATGACAAATGACAAGGCCATTGATGGCCATACGAGTGAAAAACAGGAGTTGAAAATTTGAGACATAGAAGGCACTGTGGCAAAAGCTGCCACTGTTACATAGAATCAGTTATTGGCATCCACCAGCAAGAGAGTAAAGGATGTACACATTCCATCTCACAATGCATAGTGCATATAATGTCATAAAAGAACCCAACAGTGAATGACTCAGGAAGTTCCCCCATAAGCTTCTGTATCATTGTGAGCATAAAATATTGTTTCTCACCATCAGGGCCCATATTGATGAACCAGATGATGCTATTATGCCAACAGACCAGTACATTAAGCCCTTTGTCTGAGTAGTCCTTGGATGCCTTGATGCAATAATCCTTCACCACAAGGTAGGAGTCCTCACATCAATCAATGACATTGTTAATAACAGCCATTCCATTCTCATGGACATTACGGGAATGTCTCGCAGCTGCAGACTTCATGCTGCCTTGGTGTCCATGTAGTACATGTTCATGGCAGCAGTCTCTGATGTTGACAGAAAGAGATCTCATGGGACTGGGTTTCCAAGTGGGTGATCTTGCTGGCCATGTCTATCATATTGTCACTGTTGGGTAGCACAGCCATCTCCAGCAATGAAGACACAGGGCCTGAGTACTGGTTAGAATCTCTATCATACAAAGAACAAACAGATACGTACTGGCCATCATTTGGATATTCTCTTCCTCCAAAACATGCTGGGCAGTGATATTGAAGGAAAATGCTGGGGCAGGTGTTGTTCAAAGTTGGTTTGTGATCATCCAGATCCATGTGATATGAACAAGTTCATGGGTTTGCTGCTAGTGTTTCTAATGTGGGTGAAATGGGTGATGGTGATGGAGCCAAAGACAAAGGAGTCATGGATGGAGTCACGGATGAAGGAGTCGCGGACAAAGGAGTCGCAGATGAAGGAGTCACAGACAAAGGAGTCATGGATGAAGGAGTTGTGGACAAAGGAGTTGTGGACAAAGGAGTACAGACAAAAGAGTCATGAATGAAGGAGTTGCAGATGAAGGAGTCGCAGACAAAGGAGTCACAGACAAAGGAGTCATGGACAAAGGAGTCATGGACAAAGGGGTCATGGACAAAGGAGTTGTGGATGAAGGAGCTGGAGACAAAGGAGTCATGGACAAAGGAGTCATGGACAAAGGAGTTGCAGACAAAGGAGTCATGGACAAAGGGGTCATGGACAAAGGAGCCAAAGATGATGGAATGGAGGATGAAAACACCAATGATGAAGGGGCTGAGGATGAAGGAGCCAAAGACAAAGGAGTCACAGATGAAGAAGTCATGGATGAAGGGGCCAAAGACAAAGGAGTTGCAGATGACAGAACCAAGGACACAGGGACTGACAATGAAGGAGCCAAAAATGGTGGAGCAGATAATATAGGGCCTGTTTCACTGACTCATTGGGATTGGTCAGGAAGAGGAAAACTAGGATCTGCATTGAATTGTTTCCCTTTTCTGGCCAGTACTACTGCATTGTTCACAACCTCCTCCATCAAACTAACCAAGATGTTGTAATATTGAATAGCCTTGCCAAATTGCCATCATAGTGTATCCTATCCAGAGAACCTTTAAGAGGAAGGGCCATTTAGAGACTCAAAGGATCCATACATCACTGTCTAGAACATGTCCTTGTTTATGCAAAAACAACTGTAATGAATTGGTCCACCCATGTATATTTGGTTGTTCTGCCTTGAAGATTGTTGATGTCAAGTCAAGGAGGTCTAGATCAACAGCAAGTGTTGGATGCACTGGGGCTGATGGGAAAAGGCCAAGTTCAAGGAGATGAAATGCTGCTGGGCAGCAGTTGCATACATTCAAAGTGATGTTATGAATAGCTACAGGGAAAATGATGGGATTAGTGCTGATACCCCATGTTATTCATTTGAACATACATTTAAGACAAATGCATGTAATTTTCAAGATTCTCAAACTACAGCTGCTACTGCCATTGCAAACAGGCAAGTTAGCATCGAAAGGCTTCCTGCCATCCCAGTTTGTGGTTGCAACCCACCTGGAAAACACAGGGATAAGGCAAGGGATGAGATTGTTCCATCACTGGGCCAAGGTTCCATGAGATTTGGAGGAGGTGGACTTGGATTGCTTCATTGACATGACAGACTTGGCAGTAAATAGCTGGTTTAGCCTGTCATTCTCTAATGTTGCAATAGGGCTCCAGGGCACATAGTTGTCTGCTGATAATGTAGAGTTAATCATCATAACAGGGTCAGCATTGTTAGTCAAACATGCATCCTTGGCTGGCTCCTCAACAGCAAGGCCAGGAGATGAGGCAGCATTGAGGGACAAATGAGCTGAGGTAGTAGTAATTGGCCTATAGAGCCATGTCTCACCAGAATTAATGTCCCATCATAGTTTCCCATGTCTCTCATGGAGCCTTGGTTTTTGGGGGATTATGGGAGGCATGCGAATCTGCTCCACAGGGAGTGTATTGGGGGGGAAATGGGAAACTGGAAATGTTGGAGGGATTCCTATAGTTTCAAGAAATGATGAGCCAAATCCAACTTGCTCAAGTTCTGCTTGAGCATCAAGACCACTAGGGTGTCATGGGTGTTTATGGCTTGAACAGGAAAGCAGACACTGGGAAACAGGGCTCAGAGAAGGTAGAAATGTGGAATCTGGTGAAGGATTGATTGACAACACACCAATCACATTGTGAAGGAAGTCTCTGATCACTGAAGGATCAGAGGGGAGGCACAACCCCATAGTTGTGGGATGGTCCACCTTCTTTTGAGAATGCTGTGATCCCTGCAGCAATGCTCCAGGGTGGAGATGAGTGGAGACAGCATTTGAGGGAAAAGGGGGCAAAGTCTGGGGATCATGATGTGCCTGACTTTGTGAGCACAATGAAGCAGTAGCTGTCTGAATATCAGCACAATAGGAAGATGTATGGGGATTTGAGGATGCACTGGCAGACAGTCCCAGTGTTGACATGGAGGCAGCAGATACGTGGAAGATATGGTTCCCATCACATTGACTCTGAAGGGAAGAGGCATGCAATTTCAAGATGTTACTGACAGAAGGTTGTTGTGTTGATGAAGATGGAGTTGATATGGGGAAATTTTGGCATCCATCATGTCATCCATGCAGATGCCCATTGATAGGCTCCCATTTGAGTGAGTTCAAGGCTCCTATGCAATGCCAGCACCCTGGCCCTTCATAGGGTTGGCTGTTCATCAAGATGTTGAGACACAATTGCCACCAGTTGTCCTTATGAGAGTTAATGGGACTTGACTCATCAATTTTGGAAAGCCACTCAGGATAGATTGATTCAAGTATGAGATTCCAATGTAATATGGACATTGCAAACTGATGGCAAGACCAGGAAATGATTAAATCCAGGCAAAAGCATGAGAGAGAAGAGAAAAAAACATTCAAGATGAGAGTCTAAGTAGATGTACATGAAGAAGTGGCAATCTCCAAGGCAACATGTACAGTGTGAGTTACTCAGTGAGGCAAATACAGAGTTCTGTGATGATGTCGGCCATGCTAGATATGTCCTGGTGCAGGCCAACCATTTCATGCCAAAGTGAGGCTACGTCTAACCAGATATTGGTCAGCTCAAGTCTCAGTTGCTCAAGCATAAAACTAGTCTGTTATGAATGGAATTGTGAGAAACTCATAATGAAATAAATTAAGATTGTGGGGCAAACCTCTAGAGTTCAGGGCATATTTGCACCTCCTTCCACTGTGACCAAGGGCGAAGGGACCAAATTAGACTCATATGGGGCTGCTGAGGGCTTAGAGGGTGGCAATGATTGCTTGGAGTGGGATGACAACAGCTTCAAGGATGACAATGACAACTTTGAGTGTGACAATGTTTTTTGGAGGGTGTGATGTCCAGATGGTTGAGAACTGCATGCCAGGGCAGCTGCATCAAAGGCGAACCTGGAATATAACAATTGAGGTGCACATGATGAATAATCTGTTACACACTCACTAGGTATCATGGACTCCTCCATCAGAGTGTCTGATGCAGCAGCCCCCTCCTCCTGAATATCATTGGCATTGTTGTCACTCTCAGCACTGTCTGTGTCAGGCTGGGTGGCCTTCACAACACACAAAATTGAGTGATTGTAAAACTGTGAGGTTGAGAAAACACACACCCAGACTGAAATGAAAAACAGATGAGCAAACAAACAACAGGAGATGGTGGACACACATAAAAATTTGCACTTATTGTTTCTCCTGCATGCATAAAACTCTTTTCCCCAGTTCATACCCATTGGGACCTGGCAGAGTTTTGCTGTTGGAGTCATGGCATGAGAGGTAGAAAAAAAAAAAGAAGGCAGCACTCACCAAAAACAAAACAATTACAGAGTAGCTTGCTGTCCCTAAACTGGACATCATGCTTCAGTGTCCACTTACCCATGGCCAGTTTGTGGTTGTTGGGTGAAAATAAGTCCAACATGTCCACTTTTGCATCTGTAAAACAGACATCAAGCAATGGGGGGGGTAAAGAACCAGTAGAACAAGCAAACCTGTACCTGTACCATTGTAGTAGTCCCTATTACTTGGGAATTGACCTACTAGTGTCAAAATAACATTGGGGAGCAGCTTTGTTCCTGTGCTACAAGGTCACTTGGCAAGGTTGGGGGAGCTAAGGAAGGTATTGGCAAGCTAAGGAAGGTGATAGCAAGCTTTTTCCAGGCAGACAGTTTGATTCCAGAACAAAAGCAAGCTAAGGCCATTTGATTCCAGAACAAAGCTCACCATCCCCTACCAGAAGCATCCCAAGGGCCACTTTGGGCTTACCTGGACCTAGGCACCCCAGAGCTTCTCGGGGGCTACTGCCCCCAAACCCCCACCTTTTTCAAGGGGGACCCAGAACCAAAAAATAGGTCCTGGGAGGCCCAATTTTTCAAGCTGGATAATGGAGAGTATTACAAGCAACCTCATATAGATTACACCTAGTTAGCTAAGATACACCTATAGAGAATATCCTAGCTAACTAGCTACCCAGAGTTGATTGCCTCAGGTGACATTGCTATGGGCTATACTCATTATACCCTCCAGACTTGTCACTTGTTCAAGCCATTGCAAGTATTCTCCACCATCCCATGTATGTTTTGAGAATTAAAGATCTTGCATGCAGTCCAATATACAGAAGGTGGAAAAATGGCCAAACTAGGCGCCGGCAATGCCCGAAATCCCCTAACAGCTTTAGAGTCAGGGATTGGTGCTTGTGAGAATCCCTGATCGGCTGGGATTGGGATTAGGATTAGGATTGGGATTGGGATTGGGACTTGGCATATGCCGCACCTCATCAGGGGCCCTTCCAGGTGTTTGGCCTGTGCTCTGCCTTCCAGTTTGGGATACTTTTAGTACACTCAAATTTTCTCTTGCTTCGCCTCCATTGTTCTTGGACTTTTGGCTTGTAATGGATACTACTGAATTGCTGTGCACTTGCACCTCCCCAGCCTCCTGCGCTACTTCAATGTTCGGAATCTGGATGTGGCGGTCATCTTGGACCGTTCTACTCTGCTCCAGCAAGACCAAACCTCTGAATGCTGGGAGATACTACCAATTTGTGTGTCTTTTCTTTACATCATCGACATCATCTCATGCAAGTCTTTCTTATTAGTGCAAGAATACGGCGAAACATTTCTACTGGCGCACCGAGAAGATTGATATTGAAAAATTCCCAGAGGATCACCGTATCAAGATTGCAATGGCAGAGTCAATGTCTACTGCCACATCTGAACGTGGTCACGACTGTGCGGAACCGGGCTGTTCTCTCAAGAATGGTAAGCCGCGCAAGGCACATCAAAAGTGCTCTCGGCACCAGTGCAGGACACACTGTCTTGCGGCTCAGGCTGCTGGGGCCTCTGAGTGTGTGGCCCATGCGCGCCCGATTCTACTCAATTCCTCAGCCTCCGTTTTTACCGCTGCGCATCCATTCAGCTCTCAGACAGCCTTGCCGAGCGCCAGCCATGTAGCCAGGTCTTATTCCTCACCCGATTCCCACCCATTGCCCCTTCCCAGTGATGTACCCCCAACAGGAAGTAGTACTGCAGTCCCTCCTCAACTGAGGGGGTACAGTCGTGCGATTCCGCCAGACTGGGGCTTGAATCGGGCGAAACCTACCCCCACGGTGGTGCTGCCTTCTCAGGAAGAGGTGGAGCGTATTCATAAAGCCCATGTTTTACGCCAAATTACTTTAGTGGTTTGGACTTCTGTATGATTTTCAGTCAATAAATTAATGTGAACTTCGCCTGACCATTATTGGTCTCTTGATATAGAACACCGATGGACCTGTTCACATTGACCTTGATGTCGGAACAGAGTGGCCCATTCTGAAACTGCACCAACACCTGGGTGCAATACTGGATGCTGGGATCGTACTTCCAGACGAACGGATTGGACTCTGGCACCCTACTTTCGATGAGTGGCGATGGCGGTCAATTTCTACCACGGAGATAAGTGTCAAAGATACAAAGAGGGTTCTTGCTCGTCTCTCTACTGTCCAGACCATAGATGATGTGGTTTTTGCGGATGAGAGGCGGAAGTTAGAGCTGGCCTCCCAATTACCAATTTCGAAACGGCCTCCTAGCCCTGTAGTCAACCAGCATCCCGCCAAAATACCCCGAAATTCTCTCAGCTCTACCTACCCTGCCCAATTTCGTCATTACACATCGATTGGAGATCACACGAGTTTGCTTGGAGATCGCATGAGTTCAGCTGGAGATCATGCGAGTTCGGTTGGAGATCGCGCGAGTTTAGTTGGAGATCGCGTGGGTTTGGTTGGAGATCGCACGAGTTTGGTTGGAGATCGTGCGGGTTCGGTTGGAGATCGTGCGGGTTCGGTTGGAGATCGTGCGAGTTCGGTTGGAGATGAGTTCGGTTGGAGATCGCGCGAGTTCGATTGGAGATCACCCAAGTTTGTTCCAAGGGCACACGAGTGCATTTGGAGATCACAGAGACCATCGGCTGCCTCATACTCCGGTCTTTGTCACAACAGATGTCTTTCCAACCACCTATGTGGCTGACATGGCAGTCTTTATGGCAGCAGCTCTGTCTCTGAAGCGCCCAAACGAGGGCCAAATTGATTCACTGATGAGAGTGCATCACCCCTCTCTGGTTTGCTTCCGATTTGTCTCTGGTGCTCTCCGGGCTCCGTCAGTTTATTTCTTCTTGTTTCCGTTTGCTTCCGAGTTCTTCTGTCACGTTTCATTTCTCTTTCATTTCCTTTGATTCCGAGTTACCACGCTAGTACCTGTCTTGTTCCTGGCCGCCT
>MU129005.1:197788-210442 GCA_014904985.1 Hydnum rufescens UP504 | reverse complement strand
TTGCTGGGTGCGAATACTATGCGAGATTGTAGGGTATTGGCGCTTCGAACTAGCTGGATGGACAACACGACCCGAATGTCGTCTGAGGAGGCCATAACTCAAGTAGTGCAGCCCGGAGCGAGTCGCCAGAAATCCCAGGGAAGGTAGAAGGGCCATTCCAGCATTTCTAAAATCAGAATATGGCGTGGCTTGAATTCCGTTCGCATCGGAGTTGCCGAACTAAGCCGTGTCTTCGGAGTCGTCTCAAGCCGCGCTTTCGGTGGTCGCGATATCTTCTTTCTTCGGATGTCAGGGATTGGTCAGGGCGAGGGAATAACCCTGCAGTCGTCAGCATCAGGGCCTGTGACAGGGGTTGAAAAAAAGGCTACCAAATCGCAAATCGGCCCCTGGAATCTATTGGACTCGGAGGTAAATTCCGGGTGTAGGCCGGAGTGTCAGACTGGTGCAAGATCATGTTGGCTTCAGCCATTGCGCCGTACGAATCCGACGAAGATGAGCCTTGCAAAGTTTAAAAAAAACCCAGTGGAAGATGGATTCTTTGACGCATGTATGGTTCACTTTTGGCAAAAGAATCGGGGCGGAGCACTTGGGGAATCGGACAACAATGAAAAAACAGAGAACGTTTGATTGAAGGCTCAAGCAAACACTGGAGAGAATCTTCGGTATGTCCCGAGACTCCGACCCGAAACTCCGAAGCAACATGATGGTAATAGCGTTCACGCGAGACTTCAAATTAGATCTTGTGGGCGTTCATTTCCATATTTATTATTACTGTAAGACTCCAGATGCTGTTCCACCATCGATATGCCTAGTCAGGCGAATGCGTTGCTGGCGCGCATATTGTGAATGGGGGTGCGACTCACACTGGCCCAAGCAAGGTTGCTGGCACCACCGACGCCCCGTCTAGTTCGTCAAGTTTGACTCATTATTAGAGAACGGGTCACGAGTTTTTCACACTCACCACCACATCACGTGCGTGGAAAAAGTTGAAATCGTAAAAAGATTAGACCAGAGTTTCCCCCCACACACCTCCCCTAAGTCCCAAAGCGACTATAAATCCATCGGATGGAGCCTGTACTCTTCCTAGAGGCAGACTTGTCCCAAATATCAGAATCAAGCGAGAACGGCGGTTACGAAAGTTCCACCTCACAACATGCCAGAAAAACACGCAACCGAGCCATTGGCCCATATGCGGTAGACTTTACAAATAAGAGAAAAAGATATTGAGAGAGCTAAAGCCCTACAGACCATACGACAGGCAAAGAAGACGACTGCTAATGCCACCCCCACTAAGCAAATCCAATGCTGGGCAAACCCATGGCTCTCCAACACCGAGATGCCAACTGCACCATACAGCCAGCCACCATGAGATTGCTGATGCTGAAATGCCACTGGACCCTTTCACTGACTCCATAGTGAGCCCGGCGGCAGCAGTACAGAAGGTTAGCAATTTGTTAAAAAACCTACTGACAACAATTGGTGGGCTACAACAGGACAGCACTATAGACAAGGCCATTGAGGAGACGCAGACATCAAAGTGATGGCCCTCGACCTGTTCAAATATACCAACAGTGCAGCATACCTCGAGGCAGAAACAATGAAGCACTCAGTCCACAAGCAGGCTGAGACGATCCACCTGCTAACAAAGACCCTCAGCAAGCAGCACGTACTCCCTGCACAACAACAATCAGGCCCAATTGCTGCAACCCCAATGGCAAATCTCACAAGATCCAGCCACCCGACCCCGATTAAACCAATGCACAAGACCACTCAGGCCATAAAACGCAAGGCCCCGGTTAATGCCGCCCAGAGGGGCCACGAAAATCAACTGGTTGTACGGTTTGAACCAAAGCTACCTGAGTCCTACCGTTCCCTCCCAGGGTTAAACCTCCGTGAGATGGTCAATACTGAAATACAAGACCTGAACCTAGATGACCCAGGAAACCCAGTACCAGACCATGTGCGGGTGTCCGCTGTCATATGGTCCAACTCGGGAAACCCAATTGTCATAGGAGCAGAAGGATGCATGGTGGTGGCCCTCCTACAGTATGAGGAGGCAATTATAAGAGCACTTACCCCATTCCCCTCAGAGTCTGATGACCCAATGGGCCACATTGCATACAAAGCCTATGCACATACTGATGCAATGTACTATAAGGTAAAGATTAACTCTGTCCCCACACTGGCAGATAATGGTGCGCCCCAAGCCCCCGAACGAGTCGGTGAGGAGCTAGCCCGTGAATGTAAAGTATACCGCGCAATGGAACAATTCCAGCCACCTGCATGGCTGGGCCGTAGCACTGACATAGCATCAAGGGCCCATGGCTCGGTAGTAGTCTCACTACTACATGCCCCTGACCAAGAATCTCTCCTAGCCCAGAAGAAGATATATCTTTTTGGCCAACCCTGCTCAATTGTTAACTTCGAAGAACGCCCCCCTGTGTGGCAGTGCAACAAATGTGGATCCATGGACCACCGCACGGAGGCATGCAAGAATGGGGAACAGTGCCTCATCTGTGCGAAACCCACAGATGACCACTCAACGGCAAACCACCCAAAGGATGAACCTGCTAAGTGCATTAACTGTAATGATCCACACCGAGCTAATGATCGCGAGTGCCCCGTCAGAAAAAGGCACGAAGGGAGAGTAACGGCTAAGAAAACTCCATCTGTGAAACCTAAGATGGACAAAGGTAAAAACAAATCCACTGACCCCCCTTTAACACCCATGGACCCACCTGGGTCCCAGACACCAGGCAGCGGACCATCCAGACACAAGATCTACATCGCAGGTAGCATGTGGAAAACGGTCACACGCAAGAAGACGCCCCAAGGGCAGACCTGGATGCGACAGGCGACGAGGCTATGCAGAAAGAATCCTCCCCCCCTAACCCCCCTTATGTTTGAGACAACTAACAAGAATATACAAGTCTACAGCATTAATATCGCCCGATCAAACCCCAATGGCCATATGGCACTCCAACACGCCTCAACAAACGAGTATGATATTTTATTCATCCAAGAGCCATGGTGGGGCCCTATAGGAGGGAATGACATATATGGATCAGTAAGCATGGCAGGATGGCAACCCATCCTTCCTTCAGCAGCTATTCCAGGCAATGCAAGACCTCGGGTCTTGGCATACCACCGCATAGAGTCAAACCTGGAAGTAACATTGCGCTCTGACCTGATAAATAACCTGGACCTTATGATTTTAGAAGTCCGGCGCACAGGAGCCAGACGGCCACCAGTGCGACTAATCAATATTTATAATCAGCCCACCTCAGATGGAGGAAATTATGCAGTCGATCTCCTAGTCACCATTCCACCCCACTACCTACTCCTGTCAATCATAACTGGGGACTGGAACCTCAGACACCCGAATTGGCAGAGTCTGTCTGAGAACCAAACCATCAGCCGACGAGCCCATGACACAGTAACGTGGCTAGGGGAAAATGGCTACGACCTACGAAATGAAGTGGATGTCCCGACGTACCAATCATACGATGGAAGGTTTATGTCTACCCTGGATTTGACATTCGTCAATGTAGCAGCCCAAGACACAGCGACACTGGCAGAATGGGCCCTTGACTTGAGCAACAGCTGCGGGTGGGACCACCATGCGACATTGCTGGCCCTAGCCATGGGACATGAAGAGCTGGTCGAAGTGGTGGGACAGAAATGGAACTGGAAAGATATAGACGAAAAGGTATTCTCTACTACACTCCATGAAGAAATTCATAGAGACGTACAGGAATATGAGGCTACGTTCGGGTGCCTACGGGACCATGACACCACTGCAGTGACGCCAGCTAACATCGACCACTCAGTTGAAAGACTCGAGCAGGTAATGACGCTAGCTACTGACAAAGCAGTGCCCAGGTGACGACCTTCAGCAAAGTCCAAACCCTGGTGGAGCAAAACAGTCACTCTAGCCCACCATGACTTTCAGATGGCAAGAGAAGAAGCACGAGTGTCGCACCGGCTACTTGGTCAGACCAGTGAAGAGCAAACAGCCCGGGTCTTGCACACAAAAAATGTCTTGCACCGTAGGATCAAGAAAGCCAAGAAGGACTTCTACACAGAAAAGGTAGAACAGGCAAATAGTGGTAATTTCTGGGAGTTCCGCCATTGGACGACAGGAGCAAGGCAATACCCGTCACCTGCCATCTCACGTGGGCCCAATCGAACACCAGCCATCACCCATGGGGAGAAATGTGAGGCCCTGCGGACTGTCCTATTCCCCACCCCAGAAGCGGATGGCGCCAATATCCCACCTGTGAACATGGACCCTCACCCAGGGGACATGCAGCACCACAAGGTGAAGCGGGGTGAGGTAAGGGATGCACTCTTCACTGCAGCCCCGGCAAATGCCCCAGGTATTAGCGGACTCACAGGGAAAGCCTACCGCCTAGCTTGGGCAGTAGCCGAGGACGAAATATACTGGGTAATATCCATGGCAGCAGAGATCGGCTACCACCCTGAGAAGTGGCGGACTGCAATAGCTGTTGCACTCCGCAAACCGAATAAGCCTGACTACTCACAACCCCGTGCTTATAGACTCATTCAACTGCTAGAGGTAATCGGGAAAGTCCTTGAGCACATCCAAGCAAGGAGACTTTCCTATATAGCACTAGCAGCCGGCCTCATTCCGACAACCCAATTTGGTGGCCTCTCAGGTAGGTCCGTGGAGGATGCAGTCCTGATGGCAGTGAACGACATCGAGGCGGCATGGAACCACAAGTGTTAATTCGGTAGAGTCTGAATTAGGTTTGGGGCGATTAAACAGTCCCGGCGGGGGTTCCGGATTGGGCTTTGGTCCATGTCTACCTTCGACAGGATTGCATGTTAGTTCGAAGGTAGGGTCCGGGAATGAACTAGGATGGGTCTTCAGACGTAGGTCCGTAGGTCTGGGTTTTGCCATGACGCTAGAAATAGAAGTAAAGTTCTGTGGTCAGGTCACGTAGTGCGAGAATCGCAGTGTACTGTTCCAGTACACTGCGGGTAGCAGCCAAGTGAGTGGAAAAAAGATACATTTTCGGATCTTCCCGTGGCTAGCTATTCGAGTCTACTTACGTAAACAGATACGAATCTAGCTAAAGCCGGGGCAGCACCAAACTCCTGTGGAGAAGCTTTCCACCAGAGTATTTGAGAAGAAAAGGAAAAAAGGAAGTAAGAAAGGAGGGAATACATTGGTTCATAGTGGTAGCGACATTTTAATAGGGCCGAGTGCCAGTCGGACTAATATCCCACTAACAATGCCCCCCAGTCTGGCGGAACGAAGGCCTTAACGTCGGTCGGAGTGTCCCCGTCGGTCGTTCGGTGCCTGTCCTCATTGCTGTCGTAAGAGCTATGGTATCGATCCCTACGTACTTCTGAACGTATAGCCCTTCTTTGAGGCCCGCTGGTTCCTGCACGAGCCATTTCCAGTTCTGTTCGTTTGTGGGGATGGAGTCGATCTGGCCTAGGGGGGAAGGTCCCCAGTTGGATCACGGGGGCCTCTTGCCAAGAGCCATCTGCGGCGTTTATGAAGGGTACGCTGCCCACTATTTGGGGCCGGGGCGGTAAAGTGTTTGAGGCGTCGAGTAGGAAGCCATCGTATTGGGCCCAGCCGAGTAATACTGATCTAGGGTTTGCGATGGGGAGTTTTGATGATTTTCAATCTCTTCATATGAAGATTCCCGTGGTCGAGTTCGACGTTCCGGTGAACGTGGCGTCTGGACGTGCCGGACCGGCATGAGGCTTCCTCGTGCTGGTGCGGGGTTTCTTCGTCGGGTCGCCAGTGTCTGTCACTCTCCAGTATTCCTGGGATACGGTTGGGCCCTGTACGAGGGTCTCTTTGACGGCCCCTTGACGCCGTCCGGGAGGCGTAATCGGTGTAGACTGGGGCGGGTTCGGAATATCTGACTGTGGATGGGGCTGGCAATGTGGGCAGAGTATCCCACCACTTGTCCGGGTCCGTGTCGCTCCTCGAGGTATTTTCAGAGGGTTCCGTGGTAGGATTGTCATCTTCCCACGTTGGCGAGGACATGGGTATGTCGAATGACGGGACGGTAGGTTCTGTGACATCTCCCTCCGGTAGTGGTTTGGTATTCACGGTTCGACGTTCCGCGGCCGTCATGAAGGTACCATCTGGCCGGTAGTACCCTGCGGAGTACAGGTGTTTTGTAGCATTGTCCAGGACGTCAAAGTTGTCCGGACGTGGTGGCGGCCCTGGGAATACGTCTTCCCACTTGTAGGTTTTGCGACTATCCATTCCCGGAAATGGCGGAGCCTCTCCTTCGAAGGAGTCGCATAGGATGAGTGGTTCCCGTAGTCTGGCTTCGTTAGTCGCAAAATAGCCGTCTTGTATCAGCACTAGTTGGGATTCCGGTAGGGCTTCGGTTGTATGGATGGTATGGCTGGAGTCGGCGAACGCACACAGTCTATACGCATGTAACTGTTTCCAGAGCAAGGTACTTGTGGTCTTGTCTGCAGACTTAGTCCAGACGAAACCAACGGGGGCGCTCAGAAGCCATGGAACGGCAGGCATATCTTCGGATTGTCCGTACGGGGAATGAGAACTAACGAATAACCGGTGTGCGACGACATAGTTGGAGTATGCCAAAAGTACTGCGATTATTCGTGTGATTTGGAGGTAACAGGCGTGGAGAGCGTCACTACGATACCAGGGTTTGAACAGGTTTTCGAATCGTGGACGGTCGGGTGCATCGATACAGTAACGAATATTTCTGATATAGGTAGGGATCAGGAGGCTGGAGATCCGTTCATTTTCCTCTGCTTGACCCCAGGCGTAGTCCCACGATGATCGAAGGGCATCCAGGCATTCCTTTCTGACGACAGCTTGTTTGTTTTCGTCTTGTGTTTCGCAAATCGGTTGTAGGAAGGTCGGTACGAATGCTGCCAGTAGACTAAGTGGTTGCGCAGAGGTAATCAGTTCGAATGAGGGCCGTTGTCCTAAGATATCCAATATTCCCATATGTCCTGACCGGGTAAGATGTGCGATTGGTGGCGTAAGGACGTGGTGGTAAGTCTCGTGGAAGGTATAGCCATATCGTGTCTCTCCCACATAACGGGCTGGACTGTGGTCTTGGAAATCGGTATGGGACCTCATGTTGGGGTTAGGGAACGGTGTGTCATTCTCAAACCCGGCTATCACCGTGAACAGGACAGGTAGGACTCCGGGGTCCAGGATATCGTTAGTGGCTGTGCGATCCTTGAACTCCTTCACTACCTCCGGAGCGTTACGTAGGTCTCGATTGGATTGCCATGAGTCGTGTTCGGGTCCGTATCCGTGCCAACGAACCTGGTACTCCACGGCACGTTTTTTCTTGTTGTACCGTGAACCTATAATCCTCTCTACTTCGTATTCTTCCGAAGTCTTTAGACCATCCCGGGGGTTTGCCAATGTGGGTCGGTCTTTATCTTGGGACCGACGGTATAGGGTGAGGTGTTCCAGGTTGACCACATTATGCATAGGCATCGAGTCCGGGAGTCTCAACCGGTAAGTACTAGGGCTAAGGACCTCGGTAATCTCGAATGGGCCGATTCTATGTTGCATAAGTTTACGGCCTGTGTCTTTGACGTCCACGAGTTCCAGGGAATGCGGGTTTAACAGTACTTCGTCCCCTACCTTGTAAAGAACAGCCCTTCGTTTCTTGTCATACTGGTACGCTGGCGAGTCAGCGGCCCGAATAATGGCGTCACGGGCCAAGTCTCGTCGTACTCGGAGGGCGCCTATGCGACGGTCTGCTAATGGACTATCGGTGAGCATCGACCCCGTTGACTCTTGTAGTAGACGTAGTGGCGTCTGGGGTGTATACCCCAATAACAGTATGGCGGGCGACATTTGTGTGGCCGAATGCGTAGCCCTATTATAGGCAGATGCTAGTACATCCAACCAGTCGGCCCAATCAGTACGGTCGGCATTTACGTAACATCGTATCATGGTCTCCAAATGCTGGTTCATTACTTCAGTCTGGCCGTCGGTTTGAGGGTGGTGTGAAGTAGACATGGCCAGTCGGGTGTCGAAGTAATTCGCTAGGGAGCGCCAAAAGTTACTTATGAAATGAGGGTCACGGTCGCTCACGATTTGGGTCGGTAGTCCAAAATGTTTGTACACCTCTCTGTGTAGTAGGGCAGCCACCTCGTCCGCGGTTACGTGGGTAGTAGTAGGAATAAAAATACCATATTTCGTAAATTTGTCCACGACGACCAGTATTGCGTCGTGTCCCTTAGATTTAGGTAGTCCTGTAACGAAGTCCATACTGATGACCTCAAATGGCAGCTTGGGTATGTCGAGCGGCCTTAGGTACCCTTTGGGCCCCAGTCGGTCGTGTTTAGTCTTTTGACAAATGTCGCAGGTTTCACAGTAACGTAGAACGTCCCTTCGCATGGTTTTCCAGTAGAACCCTTGCCGGAGTACTTCCAAGGTCTTCCCCCACCAACCATGGGCGGACTCGTGGGGAGCATCATGGGCTTCTTTGACAAGGATAAGTTGTTCCTTTACGGGTACACATAGCCTGGAACGGCCATCAGCATCCTTGAAGAGTAGGAGTCCGTTGTCACTTTTGGTGAACCAGCGAAATCGTTCGAGTTTGACCTTTCGTCCTCGGGCAGTCTGGGGTTTAGCATCATCCTCCATTCTGGTCCAGACCGTCTTGAATTCTGGATCGTTAACATATCCTTCGCGGAAACGTCTGATCGTTTCTAGGGATATGGACAAGTTTAACCCTGGCGAGTACTTATCCAAACCTTGGGTCGCGATGACTGGCTCCGAGGTTTCAACGGGGTAGACCCCTGACAGGGCGTTCGTGGAGGACTCGTTCCACGTGGTCGTTTGGGATCGTGTTAGTACAAACGTGGCCTTTCCCAAACTAGGTGGTCTGTCAGAGAGGCCTAGGTTACTGGATTGGTTGGTCTTGCTCATGATCAATTTGGGTAAATTGGGATCCTTGGGCGACACTACTTCGTGAGTCAGTGGTAATCAGGACAGGGGGTCCACATTGGAGTGGATACGACCCGGCCGATGTACTATGGTCATCCCGGGAAAGGCTGCAAACACGGTCCCCCACGTGCTAAGACGACGGTTGGCGTTCTCGTAGGTCTTCGCCCATTGTAGTGCTGCATGGTCGGTTACGAGGAGAATTCGTTCTCCTTCTATGAAAGGCAGGAACCGGATTAGGCTGTCCTTGGCCGCTAAGGCCTCCCGTTCCGTAGTGGAGTACCGGGTTTCGGTGGGTTTACAAGTGCGGCTCCAGTAGGCAATGACCCTTTCTACATGGACGGTAGTATCCTCGAATGAACTTGCCCACGAACCTGGTACTGGACGATCGTCGTGGATCTCGGAGAGTTTGACGGTCAATTCAGGTACTGGACTCCCTTGTCGTATGCTTTATGGAGACGCTCGTAGGTTTTGGTGTCTCGTAGGTCCCGTATTAGTATGGGCTGGATCTGTTGCAAGGCTCCGGCGAGGGCCACATCAGAAGCGTCGGTGTATAGTCGGTAACTCTGGCCCCGGATGGGGTGACCCCGAATGGGTGCCGATGTCAACGCTAGCTTCATCATTCTATAGGCCTCCTCATGCTCGGCTTGCCAGCTCCAGGGTGAGGCCTTCCGGAGTAATACGAATAAAGGCGCGGCGATTCCGGAGAAACAGGGTATGTACGCGGCAAAGTAGACAGCCATCCCTAGGAAGGTCTCTAGGTCCTTACGATGACGAGGAGTAGCTAGAGTGGTAACCGCTTGTATTTTCTCCGTGTTGGTGGACAGTCCTAATCGTGACACCTTTTGTCCTAGAAGCTGTATACTGCGATACCTACATGACACTGTGTGGTGCCAACGTAATACCGGATTTCCTGATGGCTTCAGAACCGTACTGATGTGGTCGAGGTGTTCATCGAAAGTCCCGGAGTAAACCACAATGTCGTCGATGTATACTAGTGTGAATATCCACAAGTAAGGGGCTAGGATTTCTTGCATTACTTGTTGGAATATAGGAGGTCCGTTTCTCCATCCGAAAGGCATTCTAGTGAACTGGTGTAGCCCACGGTGTGTCCTCATGGCGGTGTATGGTTGGGAGATATCGTCGAATTCCAGTTGAGTGAATCTGGCTAGGGCATCGAAAGAGGACAAATATTGTGCCCCTGAAAGGGCTTGGAGGATGTCACTTTGTCGTGGTATAGGAAATTGGTCGGGCACGGTGGCTGCGTTCAGTTTCCTCCAATCGACGCAAAGTCGGTCCTTGCCATTTTTGTGCACGATTAACACGGGGGCTCCCCAGGGGCTGTTCGATGGTTCGATCACCCCCTGTTTTAACCACAGATCCAACTGTTTGTTGATGAGGTCCCTTTTGGCTGGTGAGGCGATGTATGGAGTGGCCGAGATAGGCTTAGTACCGGGCATTAATTCAATGTTCTATGGATGTAAGTCTAGAGAATGTAGTTTTAAAATGGCACCTGTCGGTAGATAAGTAGTACGTTTGATCTCGAGAACAATCTAGTTCGCTTAAATCTGAGGTTCAACGGCAAACTGCAGACGTCTGGGGTGCGAAGTCCTGCCAATGCTACGAGGCATACAAGACGTAGTAAGATTGGGATCCGTTAAAGTTTATCATGCGGACCGGCTACTAGGGTACCCGTTGGTACGGCAAGCAGGTTTACCTATCTACAAAGAACTTACGATTCGTATCGTGGCACGAGAGAGAAGGACTCACCGATAGGTTGACCCGCCGAAGGTTGAGGTTCGTCGGGTCTGCATCCACCCCCCCGCATGCGGATCCCGGCATTTGATCCTGGAGTGGGTACCGCTCATGGAACATGCTTCCACCTTCTTGGCGGGCCTATGTGGGACGTGGACGCTTCTGCCATAGACAGACGCCTATTTACAGGGTCAGGGACCAAGAGAGGATGCCGTTCTTTGCCATGATCGAACCTGTTTCCAAGTTCAGCAAACTGCAAGACATGAAGCCACGAGGTATAAACGTCCGTGTAAAGGGAAGAATATCAGACGAAGTCGAGTTCCGTAGAATCCGCGATTGTTGGCCAGTCTAGTACACGGGACCCACCTACGGTGATGACCTTAGTGACGTGAGGTCTAGAGGAAAACTATTTGGCCGTGTCCGACACTTGGAAGCGAGGCTACATTATGCTGTATGACTTGGCTCCTACAAAAAGGATCCCAAACGTGCCAAGCGTGTACACAGTAAGGCGAGATGTTTGCTTAGCGAAGGCTTTACATTGCTGATGTCTCGGGATCGGAAAGAAGTTTATCAAGCTGCTAGTGATGGCTGCCAGGAAGGCTCTCAGCAGTGGGGGGAAAGGAAATGACATTTTACTTGTCGGACCGATGAATCGCCCCTAGAGGGCCTGCCTGTTTACACTGCCTTCGAGTAAGAATGCCTGTCCCGAGTATAGTTGAGCT
The DNA here is from genome assembly GCA_014904985.1 of Hydnum rufescens UP504. Lineage (NCBI taxonomy): Eukaryota > Fungi > Basidiomycota > Agaricomycetes > Cantharellales > Hydnaceae > Hydnum > Hydnum rufescens. The sequence goes on along the minus strand of MU129005.1, from coordinate 199,021 downwards.
AAAGGACGAGGTCTTCCTGGAGAGTGATTGCCGGAGCCCACAGTGAAAAAGGCCCTCCGGGTTTGGCTAGTGCCTGGGTTATGGCGCCTTTTTAAATTGGGAATGCTGTGGTTCCAAATGTGTGGAATGGGCCTGTACTTTGGAGGTGGTTTTGCCCGATTCTGAGCCGCAGCCCACCTTGGGTGTCACGCCAGTGGATCTTGGGGCCTTGAAGGGTCAAGTCGCCCCAATTAACAGGTTAAAACTGGACCTGCTACACCTTACGGGAGAGCAAAATGTTCTGGGATTATGGTCAACTCGATTATACTTTTGGTAGCCAATTGGGCACATGTTATTACGAGGTGTATTGAAGCCTTGACGTAGTGGAAGGAATGAAACGCCAACCTCGCTAAATCGGGGAGACACGACCGGGCTTGGCAACTGCATACGCCATGAGCCGAACGGGAAGCCTAACTGCAAGTAGGAGATAGCGAAACCAATACGCAGGTGTACCGAAGGGCAAGGGCCTTTGTTGCCTTCCTGGGAACTGAAGATGATCGGTCATAAGGCTGATAAGGAAAGGATCCCTGAGGGTTATTTCCCCTAAAAAGGCACTGGAGCCGGGCCAAGGACGGTTGTGCCCTAGAAGACTCTCCATCCCGGAGCCGGTGTCAGTACGAGTTACAGGGAACTGACGCATCAAACGCGGTCCAGCGAGTTAAGTTCGAAAGAGGATAATATGGGAGGTAGCCATAGTTTACTACCCACAGTCGACTGCATAGTAGACACGGCGGAGGAACTATCCTACCATCGCGACCCCATCCTCATGTCGCCAAACTGCTTCGTAAAGGGCAAGTATTAGGACAGTTGTTAGATCCTGCCAATAACTGCGTCAGTAAGGAGCGATTTGAGCCGGAAGATGGGACCGGTTCGAACGAAAGCCCTGTTCGTGCATACGCTCATAGAGGGTCCCCTCCAGCAAAAAGGATCTAAACGGGAACAGTAACAATGCGAAAGGATTCAAGTTACGCCCTAACAAACCGGGGCCCCAGATTTACGGGGGGAGGCCGAAACACTGCCGAGCACCGGCGACCACGGATGAACTAAAAGTCACAGGGACCGGAATCTTAATCGACGTGGGACCGTGTGTTTGACGGCAAACAACAACACACTCACTATATAAGGTTTAACGAACACAAAATGGGCTTTTGGGTTCAACTACGATTAGGCAAACCCCTACCAAGGTACAACTTG